>BPLR01017325.1:0-139934 GCA_021605095.1 Caerostris extrusa
CTTTTGCAATGTTATTTTCTTCACTGGAGCTTTTTCTACTACATACCTTTATATATGACCAAGCCATGTTGTTTTGAAGAGGTTTTAATTATGTTGTTGTTGTTGTTATGGCTTACTAAGGCTGTTTCAGTCCAGTCACCCGTAAGTGATTTATGCCAGTAATTTATGTCTTCTATATCCATACATACATGCATTCTTCTTAAGCTTTACTGCCAGGCTGTCTCAGGTATCTTCTCTCAACTAGACCTATTTTTTACACTAATATTCTCCATCTATAAACACCAGCGTTCCCTTAACCACTTTTCTATAGTGTCCAGTCACCTCATGGGTGATTTATGCCAGTAATTTATGTTTTTCTATATCTATACATACATTTCTTCTTCTTAAACTCTATGGCCAAGGCTCTCTCAGTCGCCCATCAACAAGACCTATCTTACACTAATATTCTCCATCTATAAACACCAGCGTTTTCTTACTACCACTTTTCCAAAGTGTCATGCCCTACATTGCGTGGCCTACATCTACTTTTCCATCTAACTTTTTGCAATGTTATTTTCTTCACTGGGCTTTCCTTTCATACCTGTACATATGGCCAAGTCATGTTATTGAAGAGTTGTTGGTTGGTTATGGTTACCTATGGCTTTTATTAGAACTCAGTCCATATAAAAAATGAGGCCTGATGGTCAGTGACTAGCGCTCTGATTTGTACTCACGATACAACAGGTTTCAGTGGTTACCCTCTTTTTGGTGGCATGAGTGTTTGTAGTGGTTTGAAATACTTTAAAATATCTGTCCCCGATTAATATAACTGTAGAGCATTGGGGGTAGGTCTGACTGTCTTGAAATCTGCTAGTAGGTCCATCATAGGGCTGTTGCGCCCAAGAAGAATCCATATAAATTTGACCACTTTCCTTAGAAACAAAAAAAAAGAACATATGAACAGATCTAAATTACAAAGGAAAAAAGGTGAGGCATTCTTAACAAAAAACGACAAAACAGTTAAAAAAAGTTGAATGTTCTAAGGATAAAAATTTAAAGAGTTAGAAGTACCATAATTAAAATCCGTGTGATCAGGACGTGTTTTCTCTGGCCTTCCAGTAAAAAGAGAGTACTAAATCATCTTTCTGTTGTAATTGAGTCAAATCTGGAGCAAACAAATTAAATTGGCCTTATTCATTTTTCTCTGTCTTACGTAAAACACAATATCAGAGTCCACAATCCCTCTTTTGGCTAAAGATGTTCGCCCAGGCAGTCGTATCTACGTAATTTTTAATCTAAAATTGGTAGCAGCCTTTTCTACTAAATTTTTTTTCCAGTCATCCCCAGCTGTCTCTAGATTTTTCATTGGTGTTAGATAACGATTCACTAATAACGAAGGGACTTAATTTTTGTCCCATATAGTTCTCCCAAAAAAAGAGGCTTTTTAATTACTTTTACTATATTTGTTTCCTGAATTTTTATTGTAATTCAATATTTTTAACTCCAGACCACATTACGGCCTGGTGATCATGTGGCTAGCACTCTGGCCTTTTTGATATCACAGGCTTCTGATTCGAATCCTGTAGGTGGCCTGGATGTTTGTTAGTTGTTCGAAATCCACTTTAAACTTTGTAGGTTCCGGTCTGTTTAGCTCTCGTGTACACAAGATGACCGTAGAGCGACAAACCAAACCGAACTTCAGTTTCCCTTAATGCTCCAAAATCCTTCTCAAGATTTTTTTCATTCAAAATGTCATCTCGTATTATATTTGTTGATGATTGACTTTTAGTAAAGACAGTACTTCCATACAAAAAATACTGTCTTACTAATGTCGTATAGTAGTGCTAAGCTTAGGTATTTCGATTAAAAGCATAATCTTAGGTATTACAAAATAGCTTTAACTAATGTCCTGTACAGTTGTTTTACTGCATAGGTATTTTGATATAAACTGGTTTCGTAATCGATAATCAGCATCTATTTGGACATATTATTCGATTCTTGCTTTCAATAGTTCTATACAGTACATGGTAAATCTTTACAAATAGAAAACGATGAAAAGATTTTAAAAGACAAACATTACATCTATAAAAAACCAGGGTAAAAAATTCAGGAATTTATAAATAGTTTTAATATCATTTGCCCTCAAAGTTATTTCAAGCCACGTAGTTTCAGCTTCCCTTCGAACAATGATGAGACTTAGGCAAACGTATCTAACAGCATATTCCGATAACAACAGGATTAAATTCGTATCGCGTAAAGAGCTTCTATTTATAGTTAAAATGTATCTATTCTATCTAAATAAATAGTTAAATTGGTCGTCTATTTTCTTGCTCTTAAATCAGAGTTATTTTGAATCCCACAATTGTATGTCTAATATCATTTTATTTTCCGAGTTTTATATAACATAGCTTGAATTCCAAATCCCCATTGCATTTTTATAATTTAAAAATAAAATTTTATCACAAAGGTTTGTATTTCCCAGATGCTAGTGTGGTAATAAATTTGGTTCAAAACACTCTTGGGCTGACCGACTGATCTTAGCTTTCTTTTGTTTGTTTATTACTGCGCCAAAAAAGTAAGACCAATTTTTTTTTTTTTCAAAAACTCTTTTATGCTAAAAAGTCATTAGTAGGATATCTTACTTGGAACTGCCCTCGAGGGATAGCATCTGGTGGATGTTCGCATACTCCTCTCTTGTCCTCAACTCGCCATCTGATGGCCAATTGGATAACGCTCTGGTCTTTGGCCACTGGTTTGAATCTTGGCAGTGGTTCGGAACCCGTTAAACTGTAGGACCCGGTCTAATTAGCCTAATGTGTAAAAAAAATGACCGTCAGTGACAATCCAAGTCATACCAATCTCCTCAAGTCCTACCAACAACGTGCTACCATAATCAAGCTGTTGGTTCTATTTCACTAGTTGATTATCAATTAATCTCCTTAATTAGGAAACCCAATTTGTATCTACAGTAAATTTGTATTTACAGTATTACAGTAAAAAATTGGCTTAGTAATAATAATAATTTTTCAATAACAGCTGTATTGCTCCTTTATTTGTTACAGGCAATTATTTCGTATGCATCGACGTAAATAAACTTACATAAAATTTCTGAGAATCAAATGAACGATTCTTCAATGTTAAAGATGTCCCTATCTTTATAATGAAGGTTTTTAGTACTAATAGGTGATAAAGAAAATGATAATAATAATAATGAAGTTTTTATAATACAAAAAAAAAAAGCATATATGATTGTCCACGGAATTCAATTTACCAGAACTAGAATGAACTGAGCCGAACTGATGGCCGAATGACTAGCGCTTGGTATTCGGTGCCTTACAGGTTTCGGGTTCGAACTCGGAGGTGCCAGGAAATGTTTGAATCTACTTTAAACCGTGAGTCTCCACAACCCTAGCTATGGCTGTAGAGCGTGGATCTAGGGCGACAGCCTATCAGTAAAATGAAAACATCTCTCGTTTTTCGAAAACTGCCATTCTATTTCACTTGTTGATTATCGAACTAATCACTCTTGGATTAGGAAAGCCAATTTGCTACCTACAATAACTTGAGAAGACTGAAACAAATAATAATTTTTTCAATAAAAACTGTATTAGTCTATCTATTTGACAAGACAATTATTTACGTGCATCGGCGTAAATAAGCTATATATAAATTTCTGAGAATGAAATCAACGATTCCTCAATGTTAAAGACGTCCTATCTTTATAATGGAGGGGGTTTTCAGTACTAATAGGTGATAAATGATAATAATAATAACGAAATTACTATTTGTCAGTGAATGTTACTGTTTTAGAAAAATATGACTCCCAAATACTATAGATTATTGTTTTTTGATTTTTAAAATACGGAAGCACTTAACTTGAAATGTTCGAGAATCATTTTTCGAAATTTAAGTTGTTGACGATTCAGGAAAAAAATTTCCTCAATATTGACCACAATTTTTTTTAGTTATTTAATAATGAACCTGAAAATATGAAGATGAAATGCATTGTGGTTATCTTAATGAACCAGATTTACCGATTCATTATTCTTTGTAAGAATGTTTTTCGATTACTGTCAAAGATATCATTTTACCTTGTCTCATTTCAAAGATTAAAATACTAATTTAAAAAAAATTTTGACTGCTGTAATGATACATATTAGGTTTTCGTTATCACAAATAATTCGTATCGCATTACCATAAGTCGTATAATTTTACTGAAAAATATATTAAATGAGACTTTTGTAAGCGCTTTTTTTGTAAGAAAATATTTGGAAAAAAAAAATATTTAAGATATATTTTTTGAAAGAATAGTTAAAAAGATAATAACTTTGAATGAAAACAAGAATTTTTGTCGTATATTTCCTGCCATTGTATGATTCCTAATCAAATGTAAATGGGAATAAAATCGTGTTTAACAATGAGTTAGCCAATAATTTAAAAATTTTTGCTGAAAAATGAGTGTTTTTGCTTTGTGTGTGTAACGATTGTATGTAAAACAAGTATTATAAAAAAAAATTTTTTTAAAGTCAATTCCTCTTTTTTCACTATACAGCATAAAGTCTTTTACAAATAAAGTTGAAATTTTTTCCTCTTACATCTGGCGCCATCTATTGGTAGATACATGCATCTTAAATCTAAAAAAAAAAAACTAAAATTAATGAATTAAATTTAATTAATGAATTAATATTTGAAAAACTGTATTAACATCCAGTGTCACCTACTACAAGTTCAAAAAATGTATTTGAACTTGAGTGGATGAATAAAAAGTATTTTATTAAGGATTGAAAATTTGAACAAGATATATATAGGGAGTGAACTAATATGTGATACTAATATGATATATACATATACATATGTGATACTAATATGTGAACTAATAGTAGGAATTTAAAAAAATTACTTATGCAAAGAAGTTTTTATAATTCTATCTCTAAATATTTATGTTTTGTAAAGTAATGATATGTCTTGTGCCAGGTGCCACATGTTTCGGGATCGAGTCTGGCGGTGCCATGGATGTTTTTAATGGTTCAGAATCCCCTTTTAAACCGTAGATCCCGGTCTAATATGACGAGTGTTGGGGTAGGGCTGACAACCTTGCCTCGTAAAAAGAAAACATCTCCTGTCTCGAAAGCTGCCAATAAGCAGACGGTTGTTGCGCCAATGAAGATTTGGTTTGTCACTCTACGGACATTTTGTGCACACTTCGTGCAAGATTAATCAATTACAATAAATTTCTTCATGAATAATTGATAAAAATTTTATTATTTAATATTTTTAAAAGTATTTTTTAATAAATTTTAATATTTTGTCTGAAAATTCAAAATTATGTAATAACAAAATAACTAGATTGATTACATATAATTAGGCGATTCTGTTTTTAATCGAATGAACAATTTAATAAGCTATTTTACTGGTGCTTTTTCTTTTAGTAATTTCAATTAATTGTCTATTATTATATTAAAGATTGACTTAAATTTATTAACAAATCTTAACATTAAATAATGAATCTTATGTACTGCTTCTTTTCATCTCGAAAGTGGACATTCTTACATTATAAAAACAAAGCTTCGGTAGAACTATAACTCGAAACTTATTCTTTTAAATTCTCGGTTTACTGTATGCGGGAAAAAAAAACCCTCATCAACATCATCATTGGCGCAACTGCTACATGGTGGCCAAAGGCTGTCTGCCTACTAGCAGATTTCGAGACAGGAAGAGTAGGGTTGTCAGCTTAACGCTCTACAGCCATAATAGACCGGAACCTACAATTTAAAGTGGATTCCGAACCACTACAAGCATCCATGGCAACACCGGAACTTGAATCCGAAACCTGTGACACCGAGAGCCAGTCATTCGACTATCAAACACCATTGATAGTCTAGTGACTCTACAGCCAGCGATGCTAGGCCGGACCTAAAGTTTAAAGTGGATTCCGAACCACTAACAAACATCCATGCCACTGCCAGATTTCGAACCTGAAGCTTCGGGTACCAACGGCCAGAGAACTAGATAATTGACTTTCAGCCCACGCGCCAAGGAAGAAGAAAATAATGGCATGAATATCTAGTATTTTTATACTTTTTTTTTTTTTTTTTTTTGAAATAAGTGAAATATTTTCAATTATTATATATAGATATATATATTGATTTAGTAGTAAGTTTAGTTAATAGGTTACTAAAGTTAATAAGTTTAAAATTAAACCTATCAATTATTAGGTCAATCATTTTAAATTTAAACCTATTAATTAATTAGGTTAATAAGTTTAAAATTACTATATCATTGCAAAATTTTCTATGCAGGAAAAATATTTTTTCCTACATAAAAAATTTTGTTTATGTAATTCCCAAAACTGAACTTCCTTAAAAACTTCTTTAGATAAAGTAAGAAATTTAGCAATAAACAAGAATTGTTTATTGTTATTATTCTCTTTATACAAATACTAAAAACCATAATTTCATACATAAGCTTGATTAATAGTTTCATTTTATTCAAATTATTATCCTTTATTTTCCATTTCTTTAAACTTCCACTTTTTTAAATTTCTTGTTTCTCTCTTTTGTACGTTTAAGAAATTAAAAAATAAAATAATTTTAGAGGTTGAAGGAATACAATGCATTATTATTTCATGCTTGCATTTCTTCCATAATATAAATAATAATTTTTTTCTTTTCATTAATTGTAGTATAAGATTATTTTAAGATATTTATTTTATTTCTAGAATAATAAAATGAATGCGCTAATCAAATTCAATGTTGTTTACAAACGATAATAAAATATTTTTCCTATTTAATATGTAATATTATTAAAAATAAAAAAATTTCCATGTCAAAATATTTAAAAATGTGAGGATTTTTTTTTTTTTTTAAAATAACATTCTTTAATTACATATCTATTCTGCTTGTAATTAAATATAAATATAATTATGATGTTTCTTTTTTCAATGAATTTTTTTTCGTGTGTATTAAATTTAAATAGACTTTTCTTGAACATTTATTACCTTTACACTTATATCTGTATAATAACTAACTCTCTACACTACACTATAATACACTACTAGCACTACAGTCCATGTTGGACCATGACTGTTTGCATTTTGTCAGATTCCTAAACGGGAGATGATTATCTTTTGACAAGATAGGATTGTTACCCCTACGTCGAACTCTCTACAGTTATATTAGATCGGGACCTACTGTTTAAAGTTGATTCCAAACAACAACAAACACCCATGGCACCGTCGGGATTCTAACCCGAAATTTGTAGAACCAAGCGCAAATTACATGCTAAAAAATAAATAGATTGATTATATATAATTACTGATTCTGTTTTTATTTGAATGAATAGTTTAATAAGCTATTTTACTGGTGTTCTTTTCTTTTAGTAATTTAAATTAATTATCTATTACTAAATTAGAGATTGTCTTAAATTTAAGAAAAAAAAATCTTAACACATAATAATAATCAATTAACACGAAATAATCAATTATAAATATAAATAAATTTAGATAATTTTAATTTTTAGATAAATAAGTAATTGTAGATTTTGTAGTAAGTTTAGTTAATTGGTTACTAAAGTTAATAAGTTTAAAATTTAACCTATTGATTATTAGGTTAATTAGTTTAAAATTATTAATATACCATTGCAAAATTTTCTATGCAGGAAAAATGGTTTTTCCTACATAAAAATTTTTTATGTAATTCCCAAAACTGAACTTCCTTAAAAACTACTTTAGATAAAGTAAAAAATTTAACAATAAACAAGAATTGTTTATTGTTATTATTCTCTTTATACAAATACTAAAAACCATAATTTCATACATAAGCTTGATTAATAGTTTCATTTTGTTCAAATTATTATCCGTTAATTTTCCATTTCTTTAAAATTTTTATTGTTTTCTCTCTTTTGTACGTTGAAGAAATTAAAAAAAAAAATAATTTTGGAGGTTGAAGGAATACAATACATTATTATTTCATAAGTTTATATTTCTTCCTTAATATAAATGATAATATTTCTTTTCAATAATTGTAGGATAAAATAATTATTTTATTTCTAGAATAATAAAATGAATGCGTTAATCAAATTCAGTGTTGCTTACAAACAATACTAGAATATTTTTCCTATTTAATATCCAATATTATTAAAAATAATATTAATATTAAATTATTATTACATTAAATAATATAATTATTAAAAATAATATATTTCCGTGTAATAATTTCAAAATATATTAAATTTAGATAGTCTTTTTCTGAAACATTCATTGTCATGTGTATATCTGTATAAGATAGGTAATAACTAACTAATTTCCTGGCACTACAGTCCATGTTGGACCATGACCGTTTGCCTACTGGCAGATTTCGGAACATGAGGTGTTTTCTTTTTACGGGGTAGGATTGTGAACCCTACGGTAAACGTTATACAGTCATATTAGATCAGGTACTACTGTTTAAAGCTAATTCAGAACCACTACAATCATCCATGGCACCATCGGGACTTGAATCTGAAACCTGTGGCACCGAGCGCCTGTCACTCTACTATCAAACCCCACTGATAGTCGAGTGATTACAGTGAGTGATGCTAGACCGGGACCTACAGTTTTAAGTGGATTCCGAACCACTAACAAACATCCATTCACTGCCATGATTCGAACCTGAAGCCTAGGGTATCAACGGCCTGAGCGCTAGACAAATGGCCTTCAGACCAGGCACCATGGAAGAAGAAGAAAGTAATGGCATGAATACCTAGTATTTCCTACTTTTTTTGGAAATAAGTGAAATATTTTCAATTATATATATATTGATTTTGTAATAAGTTTAGTAAGTATGTTACTAAAGTTAATAAGTTTAAAATAAAACCTATTAATTATTAAGTTAATAAGTTAAAAATTATTAATATATCATTGCAAAAATTTTTTTATGCAGGAAAAATAGTTTTTACCCTACATAAAAATTTTGTTTTTTGCAATTCCCAAAATTGAACTTCCTTAAAAACTAAAGGAAAAGTAAAAAAATTTAGCAATAAACAAGAATTGTTTATTGTTATTATTCTCTTTATACAAATACTAAAAACCATAATTCCATACATAAGCTTGATTAATAGTTTCATTTTGTTCAAATTATTATCCTTTAATTTTCCATTTCTTTAAAATTTTTGTTGCTCTTTCTCTCTTTTGTATTTTGGAGAAATTTTAAAAAAAAAAAAAAAAAATTTAAAGGTTGAAGGAATACAATGCATTATTATTTCATAAGCTTATATTTCTTCCATAATATAAATGATAATATTTTTTTTCTTTTCATTAATTGTAGTATAAGATTATCTTACGATATTTATTTTATTTCTAGAATAATAAAATGAATGCGCTAATCAAATTCAATGTTGTTTACAAACCATAATAAAATATTTTTCCTATTTAATATGTAATATGATTAAAAATAAACAAATTTTTCCATGTAATAATGTCAAAATATATAAAAATGTGATGATTTTTTCCCCCTTTAAAATAACATTCTTTAACTACATATCTATTCTGCTTGTAATTAAATATAAACATAATTACGATGTTTTTTTCAATGAATTATTTTTTGTGTATGAAATTTAAATAGTCTTTTTCTTGAACATTTATTACCATTACACGTATACCTGTATTATAACTAACTCCTACACTACATTACAATACACTACACTACTAGCACTACAGTCCATGTTGGACCATGAGTGTTTGAATTCTGGCAGATTCCTAAACAGGAGATGTTATCTTTTTACGGGATAGGATTGTTAGCCCTACGTCGAACTCTCTACAGTCATATTAGATCGGGACCTACTGTTTAAAGTGGATTCCGAACAACTACAAACACCCATGGCACCGCCGGGATTCTAACCCGAAACTTGTGGCACCAAGCGCAAATTAGGTACTAAAAAAATAACTAGATTGATTATATATAATTACTGGTTCTGTTTTTTGAATGAATAGTTTAATAAGCTATTTTACTGGTGTTCTTTTCTTTTAGTAATTTAAATTAATTATCTATTACTAAATTAGAGATTGTTTTAAATTTAAGAAAAAAAATCTTAACACATAATAATAATTAATTATAAATAAAAATAAATTTAGATAATTTTAATTTTTAAATAAATAAGTAATTGTAGATTTTGTAGTAAGTTTAGTTAATTGGTTACTAAAGTTAATAAGTTTAAAATTTAACCTATTGATTATTAGGTTAATTAGTTTAAAATTATTAATATACCATTACAAAATTTTCTATGCAGGAAAAATGTTTTTCCTACATAAAAAAATTTTGTTTATGCAATTCCAAAACTGAACTTCCTGAAAAGCTACTAATAAGATACTAGATAAAGTAAAAAATTTAACAATAAACAAGAATTGTTTATTGTTATTATTCTCTTTATACAAATACTAAAAACCATAATTTCATACATAAGCTTGATTAATAGTTTCATTTTGTTCAAATTATTATCCTTTAATTTTCCATTTCTTTAACATTTTTATTGCTCTTTCTCTCTTTTGTACGTTGAAGAAATTTAAAAAAATAATAATTTTGGTGGTTGAAGGAATACAATGCATTATTATTTCATAAGCTTATATTTCTTCTATAATATAAATGATAATACTTTTTTTCTTTTCATTAATTGTAGGATAAGATTATTTTAAGATATTTATTTTATTTCTAGAATAGTAGAATGAATGCGTTAATCAAATTCAAAAACAATAATAGAAAATAATTAACATACAATAATGAAATATTTTTCCTGTTTAATATGTAATATTATTAAAAATAAACAAATATTTCCATTTAATAATATCAAAATATATTAAAATGTTATGATTTTTTACTATAAGATTATTCTAATAATTCTAACAACATTCTTCAACTACATATCTTATTCTGTTAGTAATTAAATATAAATATAAGTATGATGTTTCTTTCTTCAATGAATTATTTTTTTTTTTCATATGTATTAAATTTAAATACTTGAACATTTATTGCCATTATACGTATATCTATATAAGATAGGTAATAAATAACTAACTATCTGGTACTACAGTCCGTGTAGGACCATGATTGTTTGCCTACTGGCAGATTCGAAACAGGAGATGATTGTCTTTTTACGAGATGGGGTTGTTAACCCTACGCCTAACTTTCTACAGTCATATTAGAACAGGACCTACTGTTTAAAGTGGATTCCAAACCACTACAAACATTCAAGGCACCGCATATAACAGGTCCAACTCGTATTTAATGGTAAAGTGCATGGTTAAAGTGTAGGATGTCTTATATTCAAGTCCAGTTGCGGCATCCGTTATAGTCAATGTTTCCAGGAAACTAGAAGATTGGACTACGAATACAACTAGATAAGCTTCTAGTATCGACGCCTGGTGGAACTTATCCATGATTTCTCCCATACGACACACAAATACGGTACAGTTACTGATCCTCCAGCAATCTTCCAGTACACATCTCTTTATAGTCCTCAAATTTCTTTCGTCCCGGAATTTTTAATTTTCGGTTCAAGTTCTGGCGATACATTTCATTTTAATAGTTCCGATTTCAAATTTCGTTTTCGTCAGGGAATTTGTTTTTAAATTTTCTAAATGAAACCCATTAGAACAACAACAAAGTGCAAAGAAATGTAAAAGCTGCTCCATTATTGTATCCTCGAAGATAATAACAAAACTATACTTTTTTTATTATAGAAATAATTTTCATTCATTTTTAAACCCTCTTTGATGCAATATGTGTTAATAATCAGAAAAAGAATTAAAAATTGAATAAATTGATTGGTAGTATTTGCACTACAAGTTGAAAAAAAAAATTGAGTGGATGCAATATTAATGACAAAAAGTTAAAAATGGTGAGTGTGCTAACCGATGGATAAAATAAAATCAAAATAAACGCGTGAATAAAAATGTATTTATTTAAACTTGCCGAAAAATTAAATAATCAAGATTTTTTACCAGTTTCATAAATATAATTTTTAGCAGAACAATATACAAATATTACAAAACAATATACAATATACAAAATACACTTGTATATTGTTCTTATAAAAAATGCATTACATATTTTAAACTTGGAATGCATTTTTGTTCTAAAAAAAATTAAAATGATAGATTATTTATTCTGTTATTAGGTATAAATAAGAAATGTAGTAGTAAATTTACGTTGTAGTGTAGTTAATCTATAAACATGCTATTTGACCAATATATAATTATTCAATGCAATTCATATTATGACTGCAAATTCAAATGCACTAATTCAACTATCTGCTCAATGTCTTTCATTTCTTTACACACGCATACAAAACATTGGTTTAGCCATATTGTCACTATTACAGATTTGTAAAAATTTTAACTTAGAATGTATTTTTACATTCTAAAAATTAAGCGTTTGTTTTGAAAAAAAATTGATATTGAGTTAATGCAAAAAGTCCACAACTATGTTTTCATATGCTGAAATTCTTAAGAATGTTAATTCTGTATTCATAAAAGTTGGAATCTTCCACCTTTAGAGTTTTGGAGGCCTCTGGATACATTGCACCTCTTTAAATCGCCCCTTTCATATAGTTTACACTCCTTTCTTAGAAAACCTTTATAAAGTCACCGGCTATACTGCACTTTAATTATATCATCCTTACTTATTGATTAACACATTTGACTTGCATCGCTCAAACCTAACTGTGAAAGAAGTTGGTATATAAAGTGGCTGTAGCTCTAAAGCTCTTGTAGCATGGATTTATGTTTGTAATGAACATGAGCAAACGAAGATTACTTATTGATTAATTGCCACATTTGATTTGCAACTAACTGTGAAAGAATATAAAGAGACAGAAAGCTTTGTCTCATAGATTTATTTTTGTGATGCACATTGAGCAAACGAAGTTTATCAGTGAAAAAAAACTGGTTCATTATGTTGTTTACACGCCTCATTTATATTGCATCGCTCAAATCTTCTATTCATTTGATTGCAGCTTCGACAAAAACCAATGAAATAAGAATTTTATGTGACGTTATAAAATGGCGTTGCTTACTTGACATGTTAGCTGAAGAAAAGAGTTATATGTCTGTTTTCAGGAGAGTTATTTCGTTTTTTTTTCAATCTAACGTTGTCATTCATATACTTAGTCTACGATGTGTATTACCTTCAACTTGTTAGCGTGGGAGAAAATTCACGTAACCGCAAACCATGCTGTCTTCTGTGGTTCCTGTAAAATGAGCGTTAGAATACTTCATGTAATTGAGATACAGAGAATAAATGTTGGTTATGCAGGCAGCGATAAATTATTCGAGTGACAACGGTTGTTTTCTTCCAGGTTAAAGTAAAAAACAAGACTTCTTTCTGAACTAATTTTGACGAACTCAAAACATTGCCCAAATGAAGGTTACCAGTAAAAAACTGGTACTACTGTGCCCAAAAAGTAAGACCAATTATTTTTTTTTTTTCAAAAATTCTTTATTTATTCTTCCAAATTTATTTCATCGCTTTCAAAGTAATCTCTCCCGACACAATGCACTTAAGCCAACTTTTTCCCCAATCCTCAATGCATGGTAAAAAGTCATCCATAGGGACGGCCTTCGAAACACGCGGCGATTTACATTGAATCTCTTCAATCGAAGAGATTCAACGTAACTCACTCAAAACGGAGATTAACGTGGATTCACTCAAAACGGTGTCTCAGGAGTGGTCTTTTGAGTTGAGGGAATAGCCAGAAGTCTACAGAGTGAATACGGTGGTTGTAGAACGATATGGGTTTCATTTTTGGAGAAAAAAGTCAGGAAGAATCAATGCAGTGTGAGCTGCGTATTCAGTGTTTTCAATACCAATCGAGATTTGAAGCGTTTGAGCCCAAAATGGAATTGACCGGTCCTTTTGAAATTCCAACATACATCATCAGCAAGGTCTCTAGTTGTAAATCGACAGTTTGCAAGCACCAAATCTTTAATTTTTGGACGTGAATTTCGTCGGTTGAAGTTGATGGTCGACCAGAGGGCTCTTCGTCTTCAACACATTCTCTGCCTTCTTTGAACTATTTATACCACATTTTAGCATTTCTTTCCGATATATGAATGCTCACCAAACGCCTTCTGCAACATTCTAGACGTTTCGGGAAACAAAATTTAGTTCAAGTTCTTTCTCAATTATTTCAGACATTTCAAAAATCGCCGGAATCAGTTTTAGCGTCTCACAAAGCCAAGCTAACTCAAACACTAATGAATATTTTGACTTCAAATTTTACACATATGTCAAGGACAGTGCCAGCAATCTAAAAAAAAAAAAAATTGAAATTCCATAAGCCCCGGAAATTTAAAATTTGAAAATTGTTCTTACTTTTTGGACACAGTAGTGCGTTGTTAAAACTGTAAAATCAGCTTAGCTGTATAACACTTGCACGCTGTTAAAGCTGGTATAAACAAGTTTCAGCGTAATAGCTGAAACTTGTTTTTACCAGTTTTAGCTGGTTTATTTATCTTGTATTGCTCAAATGAGCTGCTCATTTAGCTGCAGAATGGATGGGAACCGATAAAATACGAGTTTCAGGTAAAAAAATATATAAAATTAAGTTGATTGCTTAACTTGTTTTTTGAAGGTAAAGTACTATGAAAATTGCTGTTTGATAAGAATGTTAATAGTTTTATCGTAATATGATATGCGCACTTTAAAAAGAAATCACTCATTGTCTACTTTCATGCCGACCTTCAGAAGTTAACTCATCGCGAAAATATATTCTGTTATAACAAAATCTAACTGTTTAATAATAAAAAAAGCATACCAAAAATTAATAAATAAAACAAAATAAAAGCTGAGCAAGCAGAAAACGAAGCATTAACATCAAATATGAGAAATAAAAATTATAAAAACAAATATGTGGGATGAATAAAAAAAAAAAAAAACGTCATAATAATTATTTTATCGTTTCCTTCCAGTATTGAATAAAATACTATGCTGGTTATTTTTAAGAAGAGAATTTGGTCGAATGTTTATTTTATATTTGCTATTAGCAATTTACGAAGAAATTCTGGAATACTATTGAAAACCTTTGCATACATTATTTGTAGTGTATTCATTTTCTTTGTAATGAATGTCTCTCAGCAATCAATTTGTAATCAATTTCCCTATTACAATCACATAAGCAATTATGCACAATTAAACAATTTACAGTCAATACAGAATAATCTATGTCTACAATCAATCAATGTCTCAATGAGAGTATACATTGAATATCATCATTTCAGACATACATAGAATTATTCACTCATAATAAGATGAGGCGATCCATTATTTCAAATTATGGTTAGAGCAGTTTTTTTCTCCCTATCTGTAAAAATGCTTAATTGTTCTACTTTTGTATTCTGAAGAACAATTTGATCATCAAGATGGAAATATTGATTAAGAAACATTAATCCATTTCACAAAAGGTTTATTAATGAATAAACTAATTCTATATCCAGTGAAAGCATCACGAATTCTCACGATTGTAATAACGTATTAAGAAATCATACTTACAATATTGTTATGATAACTGTATTTATACCAATATTCTATCAATTTTATTGCAATATAATTAAATGGCAGTGAACAATTATATCCTGATAAGCAGCTTTTGTTAAACTACTTAAATATTCTAATTTTGTATTCTGAACAGCAATTTGCTCATCAAGGTGGGAATATTGATTGAGAAACGTTAATCCATTTCATAAAAAATTATTATATTGATTATTACTGCATGTAAGAATAAACTAATTCCATATCCAGTGAATGATCGTATATTCTCACGATTGCAATAATGCATAAAAAAAAAAATGATACTTAAAATATTGTTTTATGATAACTGTATTTTAAGCATCAACAATATTTTATCCATTTTGTTGCTATGTAATAAAAGGACAGTGAGCAATTATAGTTAGAAGACAAATCAGCCATATCTTGGTGCCTGTTGTTGACATTAATTGTAATCATTAATTTCTTAATGACAATTCATGTTAGACAAATAAATATAGTTGATTTTTGTCAGTTTTCACGTTCAAAAACAACTTTCAATATATACAACTAACCCTTTTAGTTGCGTTTTTTTTTTTTTCTCTTACCATGTTTACGATGAACTAGGAACGGTAACTGACATGGTTTGCTATTGGAAGTGTTAGCGTCTATGTGATTTTACGGTTAAAAAATTTCCCCCAAAAAATTAAAAAATTACGAGACTCCACTGTCTGTAAGTTGTGGAGTTAATCATTTAATACTAATTGAAGAAGAACTAGCAGTTGTAACCACTGATTCTTGGAATGAGGATGAAACATAAGGAATTGAAACCTTCTTTAAAAGAATACGTGTCAATCAATATCTCAAAAAGCTCTGGAACATTTTACTACAATTTTCAAAGTTATATTTAAGTGAATTTGAATTTTCTACCTCATACCAATTAAGTGTGAGGTAGAAAATCATTCTTGGTATTGATGAAAAAGGGAGAGTTTGCCTCTCTAATATATGTCACACGGTGGGAATTGCTAAATAACACATAAAGAAAAAGAATGATGCTTAAAATATAGTTATGATAACTCTATTTAAAACAAAATTAAGGCCTGATGGCCGAGCGACTAATGCTCTGTCGTTCGGGGCCACAGGTTTCGGATTCGAGTACCGGCGGTAACATGAATGTTTGTAATGGTTTCGAAATCCACTTTAATCCATAAATCCCAATCTAATATGACTGTAAAGCGTTTTGCATAGGGCTGACAACCCTGCCGCATAAAATGGCAGCATCACGGAGCCAAGTTGGACTTCTACCTACAGGTGCTCCATCACAACAGAAGCTGCCTCCGCTTTCCCTCCATCCATGAGACCACATGGGTTCTTGGTCTAGATGTTGCTGTCTATCAAGTGGGATAAGAAACAACAACAACATAACAAAATTCTATAAATTTTGTTGCAATGTAATTAAATAACAGTGAGCAATCGTAGCTAGTAGGCGAATCAACTAGATCTTGGTGCCTGTTGACATGAGTTTAGGTTGAGTTTCCTGCATCAAGTCATTTTAAATGGTGGAAGTGAGGAATTAACGCTCTGGCACTCGGTTCCACAGAATTTGGGTTCAGTACCGGCGGTGACATGAATGTTTGTAGTAGTTTGGAATCTACTTTAAGCCGTAGGTCCCAGCCTAATATGACTGTAAAGTGTTAGGCGTAGGAAGGACACCAATAAACCCAATAAAATACACCAACCCTACCCAATAAAAAGTCAACGTCACGGACCCTAGTCAGACTTCTACCTACGAGTGCTCCATCACAACAGAAGCTACCCCCTTTCCTTTCAAGCATGAGACCACACGAATTCATGAGCTGGGTCTAGATGTTGCTGTCTACCAAGTGGGATAATAAACAACAACATAATAAAATCCTATAAATTTTGTTGCAATGTAATTAAATGACAGTGAGTAGCTATTAGGCGAATCAACCAGATCTTGGTGCTATGTATATATATCTGTTGTTGAAATGAGTTGAGGATATCTTGAAAGATATCTTGTTGACAGATATTTGTCGTTGACATGAATTGAGGTTCAGTTTCCTACATCAAGTCATTCTAAATGGTGGCAGTTTTCGATTCAACATGCAAATGCAATGAGCATGTATTGTTGAAAGGCATTACCTCCAACAAATCATAACGACAAGCCATCGTGAGTACTTGGTGGAATATGATAAACTAATAATCATAATCCACCGAGACTTGATAAATTAAGAAAAAAAAAAACTATGAATGAAGATGAGACCTCGTCTGTTTATCTGTGAAATGCGTGAGTTGTTGCATCGTCAACAAGATTTTCATGTTACACTTTTATAAATATAACCATTGTATTTTTATAGACTAATATAGAGATATTGTGTAAAGTAAGTGTAGCCAAAAGCGCATGACTGCATTTTATTGTTTCAAATCAATTAGATAAGACTTATGTGTCCAGGACATGCATGAGCGAGCAGACTCAATCAAAAGCTGCAGTGGAGCATTTAATGGTCTGGCACTCATTGAATGAATATCAAAGATTTCTACGAAATTCAAAAGTAGCATCATTCGGTGTTTTCAAGGTCGAAGTTTTACGAGTGATTCATTGTAGGCAAATTTATAATTTGTAAAAAAAAAAAAAAAAGGTTCACAATTGTTTCAGTAAAAAATAGAATCAATTTCTGAAAAAGAACTGTATTGTTTGTTATTCGTTTTACTTTGAATTTATTCTGTCTGTCATTATTTAAATTTTCGTTTTTTTTTTCTCTGCTTTCTTTTTCAAATTGTTTTGTATTCTTTTATGTTATTCGATATTTATTAAATAAATTTAGACTTTCTTTTTCGCTTTAGATGTTTTATTTAAAAATAAAAGCTTTTATAATAAATGTTACATTTTTTTCTATTATTTATTAGTTTAAAAATAATTAAAATTTAAACTTAGTTAAAAAATTAATTTTTGTGTTGTTGTTGTAACTAATCATCTGTGTAGATTAATAATTAGTCAGTGTAAACTAATTAATTAATTAGTCAGTGTACACTAATTCTCAGTGTAAACACCCCATGAGTAGTCTATTCATGAACGAGGGGAGGGGGAAACTTATGTTGGGCTGGAGCACCAATAGGTCGAAGTCTGACTTGGCTCCGTCTACTTCGGATTTTTGTGTATCGTATGGGAGAAATCAGAAAACTCCCACCAGGTATTCTGACTAACGAGGTAAGATGCTGAACATTACAAACGCCATCGAGGCTCCTCGTTTTTGAAGCAATGTCTACAGCAATACCACCAGAAATTGAACCTTAGCCCTAATGCTCACCAGCGGTGCGTTACCACTGGGCCATGAGTCGGACATTATTTTTATTGTCAATGTTTTAAACTGGAAATGCAAATTACAAAAATTTGAACTGCAATCTTAGATGCCCTATTAATATCGAGTTTTGAAATATTTCTTTAATGTAAAGTATTATTTAATTCATTAAAAAATGCCTTGGAAGAATTATAGCTTTTCCCTACAAAATAGTCACAAAACAAAATTTTTATATACTGTTAGCTCATAAAAATAAGAATAACTTTTAATACGGAAAAAAAAAAAAGATTAATTATTACTGAAACATTGAAATGTATCAGAAATATCTATTTTTTTTTCTTTCGTCTACTTAAATTATGTTTTACCGAGAAATAGTTGTTTGATTTGAATAATTTTTGAATGGCCATTGGAAATTATCTTTAAACTTTTCTTAATTTTTATTGTCTTTTATTACTTCCCAGAAAAAGTATTTTGAAAGTATGAATTAATAAATTTTATAGATTCTAAAACTGGTCATAAATCTATGAAGTTATCTTGATTCTCATGTCGTCTTCATAGCATAACAAAACTATTATAGAGTTTAAACTAGTGTAGAATATAATTTACTGATAAAATTTCGAAAATTTTTTTTTTTTTAATTTCATTACTAACTTCAACTTTGGAATTGTTCAAAATAAGAATAATTACTGCATTCAAAAGCATTATTATTCTATTTATTTTTTATTAAAGTGGGAAATGAGTAATTAAAAAAATTTATATTTCAAAAAAAGTTTAAATTGAATAAATAATAGTTCAGAGGCTCTCAAAAATGCACTTTGGGAGTACTGTTGCAGATTTCCAGGTGCACCCTGGTACCCTTCTTTTTTATTCACGTAAAAAAAAGGGTAAAGCAGCAATAATGTATAAAATAGAATGTTTCCGATAAACTAGGAGCGGTTATTTTCGTGGTTGGTTACTAGAAATGTTAATGCCTATGTTATTTCAATGTTAGAAAAAAAATTTCAATCACAGCCTATGAGACTCCACAGTCTGCAAGTTGTGGAGTTGATCATTTAATATTAATAATCTGAAGAAGGAGAACTGGCAGTTATACCCATTGATCGTGGAATGAGTATCAAACAAAAGGAATTGAAACCTTCTTTAAAAGAATATGTGCAAATCTCAAAAAGCCTTGAAAATTTTACTACAATTTTAACGTCACATTTATCAGAATTAAGATTTTCTACCCTCACCACAGTTAAGTGTAAAAGAGAGGTAATCTTATATATATTAACGAGAAAATAAGAGTTTGCCTTTCATATATAAACCCAAACATTGAAGAAATGGCTAGGACACTTCAGTTTTCTGTGTTTCTCATAAACTTAAAAATAAATAAACTTCAGGTGTGTTTCATTTTATTTTTTTATCATATTATTTTTTTTTTTGTAATATTTGACTTAATTATTACAATATATTTCTCAAAAATTTGTATGTAGTGAGCCTACAATTATTTGCAGGATTTAAATGCGGACCGACTTCAAAAGTTTGAGAACCACTGGAATAGACAGATGATTATGTATGTAGAAATGATTTTTTAGATGATGTTATTAGAAATCAACAGTTGAAAATTCAGAAATTTGAGTTCGCAATTATGCACCACTGTTCATATTTAAATAAATAAGATTCAACACGTGGATGTTTTTTAAATCATTGGTAGGCATGGCGTGGCGATTCTGGTTTTTAGCCGTTGGTCAGGATAGTGAACTCTAGTGAATATTCCTGACATGCTCTCAAAGAAAAGAAGTAATTTCAATTTGACTGATGTGGGACCGATTCGTCACCCAACTAGTGTACAGGAGAGTTAAGGTTTGAAATATTTGACTGCTGCCATTGATATAATTGTTTTCAGAACTGAAAATATCCGATGGTGATTGAGATAGCTTAAGTAAAGCATTCGCATCCACATTGAGGATGCCTGTTGGAAGTGTTTCCGAAATTTCTCCCATATGAAAAACAAATGAGAATAATTACCCCTAAAAGTCCTCCTAGAAGACAATAAGCTATAATCCTCATTGGTCATCGGTGGGCTGTTCGTGCTTACGAAAGAGGAGCTCAAAGCCCACCAATGTTCAACTTTTTTTTTTTAACTGAGACAGGTTGACGGATTGACCTTAAAACAGGTTGAATATCAACATGATCTATCATAATTGAGATGTGTATGCAACATCATCCTATAGAATGGTGTGGGAGAAAGTAATACTTTCAATAAGAACTTTTAGCAGTTGTTGTCTTTTAATTGCGATCATGTAGGGGGAAATCTGGAAAGTTTCAAAAACGAATTACGGATACAATATTCTCTGTTACAATCTCCACAGAGGCTACTAGTTTTCAAAGACATGATTCTAAAGAACTCCACATCTCATGTAAGTAAGTGGCCTGTTGGTCAATTTGGCTACCGCTCTGGCCTTTGGTACTTCAGGTTCGAATCCTGGCGGTGGCATGGATGTTTGTTAGTGGTTCGGACATTATCCACATTAAACTGTAGGTACCGGTCTAATCAGTCTAAAATGTATACAAGATGACCGTAGAGCAACAAACCAAACCGTTTAAGTAAGTTTTACACATTTATGTTATTATTTTTTTTTTTTATTTAAGCAACTGAAATAATTATACATACATTGTAATTACGTGCATTAATTAATATGAGTAGAGTCTCATAAATTAAATTATCTAGGCACTTCTATATTGGCACAACCGCCCCATGGTGGGCCAAGGCCGTCTGACTACTGGCAGATTTAGAGACTGGAGATAATTTCTTTTTACAGGGGGGTAGGGTTGTCAGCTTTACCCCCAACAGTCATATTAGAGGGGAACTACTGCTTAAAATGGATTCCAATCCATTACAAACATCCATGGCATCAACAGAATTCAAACCCAAAACTTGTGGCATAATGCACTACAGAGCTAGTCACTAGACCATCAGGCCCTACATAGGCAATTATTAAGTGTTATATTTATTTTCATTTGCATCAGCAACGGAATCTTCGTTCACTTTATTTAATGTTTAACCATGTGGCTACCATGGGCATTCTATTCTACCTTATGCTCACAAAACAAGCGCTTTTCTGAACAATTATGAGATCAAATGTCATTAGAACAGCGTTAGCCATCGAAAATAATCAAAATATCAGGGATTTTTATCAGATTTAAAAAAATCAGGAATTCATCAGGAAAAAATGTTCGTCTAGCATTTGTGTTTTGGCCAGCATTGTTGTTTTCTGCATTTGTGTTAACAATCAAAATGCAAAAATGCTAATGAGAAAGGTTTCTGATAAAAAAATGCTTAAAATGAGGATTTTAAATAAAAACTATTCTTATAAAATTTCTTATGAACATAATTTCCTGATCTCAGACTTAATCCAAAGAAGAATATTTTTAAGTGGGGGAAAAAAAGGATTAGTTTATAATGACGGTAATTCAGCAAAAAACGACGAGAAAAAACAATAAACATGCAAAAAGAAAAAGAACTGTTTACATGTGCGTCCTTCGAACGCTAATGGTAAGTTAAGAATGAGAAGATTTTATAAATTGTTTATGGTATTTGACATTAGTGCTGACATACGAAGCATTCGTTGATTTATAGATTATAACTTTTTAAAAATAAACATATATTCAAAGAAGTGCCCAATACTGAGACGAGTTCTATTGCTGTATTTCGAACATTCTTACTGTATTAGAAGAATTATGTAGTAAAAGATTCTCCAAAAAATTTTTTTCTTTTTTTTTCAATAGAATAATTTTATTTTCGTTAAAAATCAAATGCATTTGTGTTAATGTTTATGAAAAGATTGAATGGCCGACTCGTTGCTCAGTGACAACGCGAGCCACAATGAGCATTAGGGCGGAGGTACAGTCCGCTGACAGCTTTGTTGTAGACACTATTTTAAAAAAGAGGAACTTTGTGGCGTTTGTGATGTTCAGCATCTTGTCTCGTTAGTCGGACTACCTGGTGTGAGTTTTCCGGGTTTTCTTCCCTACGACACTCAAATGCTGCGTAGTTCATCTAAAAAAGTCCTCCCGAATAACACCGTCTTCCTTCTTTAGCGTCACGGAGTCAAGTCAGACTTCTACCTAAGGGTGCTCCATCACAACAGAAGTTGCTCCCCCTGTTTCCCTCCTTCCATGATACCATACGGGTTCTTGGACGTCTGGGTGTTGTAGTGATCTTTGAGGGGATAAGAAGCAACAGGTTTTTTTTTTTTTAAATGCTTCTTTTATTCATTTCTTGAAGAATATCTGTAACTGGAGTTAAAATTATTCAAAAAATAAATAAAATAATAATAAAAAAAAAAAAGATCATAAAGATTTTTTTAGAATCAGTGTAGTGTAATACTCAACTTTAATTAAACAATAACCCGATCTTAGAAACAACTAGTTACACCGTTTACCCAACACACACATTAACCATTATGAATTCCGAAATAACCCATACCACATATTCGAATGCTTTCAGAGACTTACATAAATTGGAAAAGGAAACACACTCACATGAAATAATTCACAAAGAAATTTCCTTATTTTATATATTGACAAAAGTGTATTTATTAATATTTATAAATTTTAGTTTGAAATAAATCATACAATTAATATTATTTAAGTAAAGGGAAATGCATTAATAAAAATATAAGAGTTCAACATCTCAGAAATAATGCAAGTGCATGGTCCACCAGCCCAAACCTATTCTCTGATAACGCCAGCTACTGGTGATAAAGTTGGATTTTTCCAAAATTCAAGTTCGACATATAGCAAAAGGTCACTCACTTGTACTGAAGCTGAATTCAACGGGCAGCATGATAAACATAGGCATCATGACGGATGCAGTCTAGTACCATTGTTCAAAGTCGGTGGCAGCAGGGGCCAACCGCATGGGGCAAGAAGCCTCTGGCAACTGGCGTACAGATTACGGAGTACCAATGGGGGTAGATCCCTTAACCTTATCTTAATTCATATATAAATTTACAATTTTAATTGGCTGCTTAAATGTTAGTATTATATACAAGATAAAAAAGTTTCAAAAAAAAAATGAAATAAGTGGCACTCTAAAATTAAAAAATACTAAAAATAAATAAAAGTAAAATAAAAATAAAAATTAAAGTTAAAAAAGAATTTAAGTTTAAATTCGGTACAATTAGGGATCAGTTGTCGATGCCATAAAATTATTGCAACGATATAATTATAATAATAGGGTATGCTGAATGGTGGGAGTCCGTAATGATGATCAGAAAAGCAAATGGTTTATGTTCCGCAAAAAAAAAGGACGATCTCAGAACCAAAGTTCTTTTTATTTATTTTCTTATTTCTTTCCATTTTTGGATAAATTTTTTCGAATCCTTTTTTTATTTTCCTAACAAAAAAAAAAAAAAGGGATAAAAAAAAGAAAACAAAATAAAACCTAATATGTCACTAGCCGGTAAAAAAGAATTAAGGCGCACATCGTAGCAGAATAGCGAAAGGAGCTGAGTTCAGATTCGAACCTTCGACCTCGCGATCAGAGATCCGTTTCTTTACCTCTGCTCCAATTCGACTCGTTTATTGGAGGGTCGCAAATTTTAAGCCAAAGGGGTTCTTCAGATATACAATCAGATAATGCGTCTCAGTGAACGTTTAAATCCACTCTGTTAACTGAAGTCGCTTGCGCTTGTTCAGAAAAACAGCTATGGTGTTTCTTTACTTTCGGGAAAACTCATAGGAGACATCATAGATCGCTCTTGGACTTTTATGTGAACTTTTCACACAAAAGGGTGATAAGTTAGTATCCCTTATAATATATAAAAGGGTGATAAGTTAGTTAGTTATCACCATTTTGTGTGAAAAGTTAGTAAGCGTCTAATTAACTCATTGCTAATCTGAGGACATTTTTTTTAAGAAATTTCTTCGAAATTTTGATAATATAATTTGAAACAGGTTTGACGTCCAGATCACTGTAAGAAGCCTATTGTCTTGGTCTTTGACACTCGGAGACAGCGTCAGGCTATCTTTCCTCTTCTAGGCCCTCCAGCACTTCGTTACGGGGAATGGGGCAGCTCACTCTCTTTCGTCGTCCGTCGTCTTCAGCCTTTCCACCATTTTTGTTCTCCCTCACTCGATTCCTCTTTCAATCTCCACCCTTTGACTGGTTGACGTATATTCTTTTGAACCTATTTTTAGCCCCTGGGGGGCTCCATCTCCGATATGACAGAGTAAATATAGTTAAAACAATGAAAATTGCCCAGAATATATTTACAAATATAATAAAATTAACTTATAATCATAAGCAAATAAAAGAAAAGAAAAATATTAAAAAAATTAAATTAGAAATTAAACTAAAATTTTGCGCAGACGTTTTAAATCCTAATTGAGAACGTAAGAATCATTCTCCTGGATTGCAGTATTTTCATGATTAATAAGCGTGTCAAAAAATTTAACTGAGATGTATTTAAGAAAATATTTTAAAGAAGGAATGTTAATAGCTTTATAGATATCAGAAATGCGCATGAACTATTTAGCAGAGGTAATTTGGCGGATAGTGATATTTTGTAAAGTTTCAAGCGCTTTTAAATTAATTAGATTTAGCTGCATAGGACAAGACCGGGCAAGCTTACATGAGAATTGGGCGATGCTAGCCTTATAAAGAAAGTATTTTGTTAGCTCTGGTTATGGTAGAATTTCTATTTTCTAAAGCCAATACGAAATTTAGTTTTGGTGTTGAGAAAATGTTGTTTCCAAGTTAAATGCTGATCCAGTATAACTCCTAAATATTTAGTTTGACTATTCAAGGGATAATATTATTGCTTGATCAGCAATAATCACAGGTTTTTTATGCTTATTTGCAATAGAGGAGAAAACCGTTTCAGTCTTGTCTACATTTAAAGAAATTTTCCATTTATTGAACCAGTCGTTGGGAACTTTAATGTGATTAGTAAGGATGATAGCTAAGAATTTAGTGTTTTTATTTTTGCAAAGAATTTGAGTATCATCAGCGTAGATAGCAGTTAAGAGTTTAGAATTAGTTGGGATATCAGCAATAAAAAATAGAGAAAAGAAGAGGTTCCATCCTGCGATATCTCAAACATCCATTTTACAGCTCATTTTCAGAGGGGGCATTGACGACACCACATCAGTCTATATCCGTTCGGCAAAACACACCTCACCCATAAATATTCAAACACAGATAACAAGTAAAAGTCTTGGTAAGCTATTGCTCTTGACCATCTGGCACAAAGTTTCGTATGCCCTCCGCCAATTAAAACACTTCCCAGAGATATCCCTTTCAGCTGCAGGTGTGGTAAATGGCACCCACTGGCCATCCTGTTGAACATATCGGATTCCCATCCGGTACGGACTAGTGACCATAAAACACTGCCCCCCACCCCCGCAACAGAACGCAAATAGAATGTACTACTGTGCCCAAAAAGTAAGACCAATTCATTTGTTCTTTATTAAAAAACTCTTTTTTATTTTTCCAAATTTATTTCATCGCCTTCAAAGCCATCTCCTCCGGGCACAATGCTCTTATGCCAACTTTTTTCCAATCTTCAATGCGTGCTAAAAGTCATCGGCAGGGATGGCCTTCAAAGCTCGTGGTGATTCACGTTGAATCTCTTCAATCGATTCAAAAAACGGTGTCCCCGGAGTGGTCTTTTGAGTTTAGGGTATAGCCAACACGGTGGGAATACGGTGGTTGTAGAACGATATGGGTTCGCAGTGTTTTCGGTACCAATCGAGATTTGACTCGTTTGAGGCCCAAAATGAAATTGACCGATCCTTTTGAAATTCCAACATCATCAGCAAGGTCTCTAATTATAAATCTACGGTTTGCAAGCACCAAATCTTAAATTTTTTTTGGAAGTGAGCTTCGTCAGTTGAGGCTGAGGGTTGACTAGAGGGCTCTTCGTCTTCAACACGTTCTCTGCCTTCTTTGAACCGTTTATACCACTTCTAAACATTTCGTTCCGATATAGGAATGCTCCCCGAATGCCTTTTGCAACATTCTATACGTTTCCGCAAACAAAATTTAATGCAAGTTCTTTGCTCAATTAATTCAGACATTTCAAAAATCGACGGAATCAGTTTTAGCGTCTCCCAAAACCAAGCGTAACTCAAACACTAATGAATATTTTGACGTCAAATTTCACACAGATGTCAAGAACAGTGCCATCAACATAAAAAAATAATAATTCCATAAGCCCCGGGAATTTTATATTGAAAATTGGTTTTACTTTTTGGGCACAGTAGTATAATGAATAACAATTAAATAATAAAAATATAACAGACTGGACCGATATTCAGGTCACTCTTAAAATTTAGAATTTAATGCGAGAACAAAACGCTGTCTTAAAAATAAAAAAAATAAATAAAAATACAGAATTCCAAACCATTTTCTTTTCTTGAAAAATCTCATTTTCATTCTGAAATAAAATTGTCTTTGCTTTTACTAGAATAATCTTTTAGAACAATTTTTACATTATTTAATTTATTTAATTATAAAGGAAAATTTACAAATATGCAAGAAAAGTAAAAGAATTCATTACCTTTTTGTTTGATAAAATGAAATTTTTTAGTTCATTACATAAATAGAAAAATATGGAAAAGTAGTTACGGAATTAATTACTAACTTGCTTTTCGTAACATTTTGTTTCAAGTAATGCACTTTAATGTAATCTTTTCTTTTCTCCTTACCTGTAAAAATGAACATTCTTTCAAATGTATACATTTTTTAATAGTGTGTTATATGAAGATCATATATTTGATTTTATTGTTCTGACTCGTAGTAAAAATTTACATTATATAATTATTTTTAATTTTATACAAATTTATAGTACTTTTTTATTTACACATTTATAGTAATTATTACACTTTTATAGTACTTTTTTATTTACACATTTATAGTATTTATTACACTTTTATAGTACTTCTATTTACATTTATAGTACTTTTATTTACACATTTATAGTACTTTTTTGTTTACACATTTATAGTACTTTTCCCCTACATTAAAAATTAACATTCGTGAAATGTATTAATAGTGTGCTATATGATGCCCATATATTTGATTTTTAACGTTTTGACTCTAGCAAAAATGTATTATAGTAAATATTTACATTATATAATCATTGATAGTACTTTTTTTTTATATATAAATTTATAGTACTTTTTTATTTATACATTTATAGTACTTTTTTATTTATACATTTATGGTACTTTTTATTTACGAATTTATTGTACTTTCGCTTTCCTGCAAAAATTAACATTTGTGAAATGCATAATTTTTTTAATAATATACTATATGATGACTTTATATTTGATTTTTAATGTTTTGATTCCACAGTTAAAAGGAATTTTATTTTTTACGACATTAGTACTTTAATAATTTTTTATATTCAATGAGGTAAGAAAGTCTCAGTAGGGTATCACAAATGTTGATTTAATTATATTTTAGAATATAATTTAAGCTCAAAAAAGATATTAGTATAAAAATTTATACCTCTATAAAAACAGATTTATAATAAAACTGTGTAAATATTTATTTTTAATACATAATTTTAATTACAAAACTTGATTGTCGAATAACTAGCGCTCTGGCGCTCGAAGCCACAGGTTTCGGTTTCGAGTCCCGGCGGTGCCATGGATGTTTGTAGTGGTTCGGAATCCACTTAAAGCCGTAGGCCCTCGTCTAATAGACTGTACTTGTAGAGCGTCGGGCGTATGGCTCCGTAAAATGTCAGTGTTCTGGAGCCGAGTCAGACTTCTACCTACGAGTGCTCCATTGCCACAGAAGCTGCCCCTCCTTCCATGAGACCACATGGGTTCCTGGACTTGGTCTAGACGTTGCTGTCTATCAAGTGGGATAAGAAACAACAATTAGTAAAAAATTGAAAATCAAAAAAATGTTATACCATAAAAGATAATCGTATGAGATGCGATTTCATACGATAAAAACTATTTAGATATCATGAAAAATTACTTTGCTGCTAAATATATAAACGGATAATTAACCTGACATTCTTTAAAGATTTATACAGTGAATACTAAGTAACTGGAATACGTTTTATTGCCAAAAAGTGCTTCAAAAATACCTAAATGTAGACAACTTTAATTATTAAACATAAAATAAACCTTAATGATTTTTTCTTTGTGTTGCATCGTAACTCACCGTATATGGCTTAGATAAAAAAAAAGTTCTGGTTTTAAAATAAAAAACAGAATACATAGCTGTGATAAGTGTCGTGTAAAGCTTTGAGGACAGAAAGGTTATGAGATATATAAATTCTCCAGAGATAAGAATCTGAACTTCATTGTAGGTAACAAGGGGAAAAAAATGTATATGAGAATTATTTTTAAAAAATGCTCTGATAACGTCTTGAGAAACATCTTTTGATAATAATCCTAAATGCACGGCTAGGTTTCTTCAAATTGTGACTGCTGCCGGCGATGACAGAACTTCCTTCTTCCTTCTCTATCTCCTGCAATAAATCCTTTGGGTACTTGTAAAAAGAAACAAGACGTCAACTTAAAAACTAAGATACATTCAACAATAACATAAAAACTATAATAAAGTGAAATCTACAAGTTCCTCTACAAGCTATTTGGAGCAAAAATCACATCAGAAAGATAAAATAACTAGCAGTATCTCTGCTTGATTCCTTAAAAGAAGTTAACGCAATCAACCGGTCATTAGATTTTTTTAATAAAAGGTTAAAGATATTCATTCATTCAATACTTACTATTAGGTCCCACTTTCCCTATATATATCTTATTCAAATTTTCAATCGTTCATAAAATACTTTTTAATTCATCTACTCGAATTCGAATACATTTTTTTTTGAAACTTGTAGTGGATGACACTGGATGTTAATGCAGTTTATTCAAATATTAAGTCATTCATTAAATTTAATTCATTAATTTTAATTTTTATTTTATTTAAGTTGCATGTATCTACCAATAGATGGCGCCAGATAAACTTAAAAATGAATGAAAATTATTTATAAAGGACTTTCTGCAATATAATAACAAAAAAGTAGGAATTGACATTAAATTTTTTTTTTTTTACATATATTATTATCTTTTTAGATTTAAGTTGCATGTATCTACCAATAGATTTTGCCAGATGTCAGAAAATTTCAACTGAAAAAGTTGGAAATTCTCTTATTGTAGATTAACACGGGAGATCCTTGGCCGCGTAGCGGCCACTAGCTCCTTCACTGTAAAATGTTGAAACATAGCGGTGGTCTCATGCCCTTGAGTTAATAAGAAAAATAGATAATTAAATACCCTTTTTTAAAAAAAGATTAATTTATTTAATAAAATTAGAAAATGAAAAATAACAAAAAATTTCAAAAGTGTAGATGTTGATGAAATCAGTTGCATGTAAAAAAATAATAATAATAAAAATAAAACAGAAGGAACTTTTTTTTTCATCTAGGCAGTTGTAATGATAAAAGTAGAATTGACTTTTTTTTTATATTAATGTATTATTAATATTTATTTATTTTATTATTGCCAAACGATTTCATTATATTTAAATTTTTATAACTATTTACATAAAGCAGACGATTTTGAAACGATAAGATTTACAGAAACTTTAATCGTTCAATAAATCGTTTTCATAGATAAAAAAAAAAAAAAAAAAATTGTTTGGATTTTTAAAAATTCGAAGATTTTTATTTTATTATTATATTTAATTTTTGTATAATATAAAAAACTTTTTGTACATTTTTATTTTAATAACTAAAGGATTAAATTTTTTTTACATTTGATGAAATGTTCATTTTAATATTAAAATTATATTTTCATTCTGAAATATGCACGAGATATTACTTTACAGATTATTTAATTCACATGTGGCAACATGTTTATAACAAATTGATGGAATTCTAAAAATTATTATTTTTGAACTGAAGATTTTGAATTGGTGTTTATTAACGCCCCAAATTAAAAATTAACTTTGAATTACGGCGTAAGAGAACTGTATTCTGTTATAAAAAGAAAGAAAATAACTGTCGTTTTTTTTTTTTCTAACGATAAAAATTGTTTGTTAAAAATTACTATTCGCAATTGAACTTTGAAAACATCTGCCTTCATACATCTGCATCATTTTTTTTATTGCCATGTTGGGTAAGTTGCAACATTTTTCTATTAAGAGTTATTAAAATGACACTTGATTTATAAAGGATGATTTTCGTGTATAGTTATTTATAGATGTATAAAAATTTAATTTCGTTTTAGAAAATAATTTTTTTCCGTTAATTTCTAAGCATTCTGTTAAACGATAAGAAGTGAAAGTCTTGAAACCAAATTCAGATGCTTATGATATTTAAGAATAAATATGACGCTATATCTATCTCTTCCTAAAACAATCTACTGAAATAAACAATGAAAATAAATTAATAAATAATTATTTTTCAATTTTTTGTAAAATAAATTTTTTTTTACATTTAAAAATTTGAAAAATTATTTTTAAAAAATAAAAAGTAAATGTTTTTGTATTTAATGTTATGAAATCCAATAGAACTGTGATTGAATGATGATAAAGTGTAAAAGAAATTTGAAAATTAAGTTTACCATTAAATCATTACGTACCTATCCTACTGGTATTTTTATTTTATTCTGATGATATTCTTAATATTTTTAATTATAAATTAGTTTGGACTTAATTTTATAATTTAAAAATATCAAAAATATCATATCATAAAATAAAGGAACAGACTTCAACAGAATATCATCAGAATATATAAAAGAAATATTTTAAAGGACATAAGTTTATAATTTTAATTGTAAATGAATGTCCTTTTTCAATTTCTCTATTAGTTCACATTCTCCCTATATATATTTTTTTTCAAATTTTCAATCGTTCATAAAATACTTTTTATTCATCCATTCAAGTTCAAATACATTTTTTGAACTTGCAGTGCATGACACTTAATGTTAATACAGTTCTTTTCAATTATTAATTCCTAATTAAATTTAATTAATTAATTTTAGTTTCTTTTAGTTTTAAGTTGCATGTATCTACCAATAGATGGGGCCAGATGTAAGAGGAAAACTTCAGCTTAAAAAGTAGGAATTGACTTAAAATTTTTTTTTATATTACTTGTTTTTACATAACATCATAAATGTTTATCATAATGTTATGATGAACAATAATAACAGTATAATCATAATGTTTTTCTCGTGCTGTATAGTATTAGAATTTAGTATTTCAACTTCTTAATTATTAAAACAATTAAATGTTTTATGCAATTATATAAAAATATAGCAAGATAGCGAAAAAGATACCTGGCTTATAGGTTTCGTTGCAATTAATATAATTTGTTGTGTTATAAAAGTTTTATAATTTATATAACATCGAAGGGTTTTTTTTTTAATTTTTATTATTTATTATTATTATTATTCCTGATGGTCGAGTGTCTACCGCTCTGGCGCTTGGTATTTGGGTTCGAGTCCCGGCGGGGTCATTGATGTTTGTAGTGGTTTGAAATCCACTAAACCGTAGGTCCCGGTCTAATATGATCGTAGAGCGTTGTGGGGTATTGTTACTCGCATCCATAGCATATATTCAAGCTACACATACCCCCTGGGTAGTACTACATGAGTAACAGAGGTACAGCTCTTGTTTATGGCTTAAAGATAACTGTCTCAGTATTGCCAGCTGCATTAGGAGAAAAAAATTATTAGTAGTATTGGGGCCTGATGGCCGAGTGACTAGCTCTCTGGCACTCGGTGACACAGGTTTCGCGTTCGAGTCCCGGCGGTGCCATGGATGCATGTAATGGTTTGGAATCCACTCCGTAGGTCCCGGTCTAGCACGGCTGACTGAAGAGCGTTGGACGTAAGTTTGGTAACCCTACCCTGTAAAAAAGAAAACATCTCCTGTCTTGAAATCTGCAGATGGCCTTGGACACCATGGGGCTGTTGCTCCGATGATGATGAGTTTTTTTTTTTTTTTTATTTATGTATAACAGTAAACCGAGAATTTAAAAGAACGAGTTTCGAGTATATTTTTAGTTGTATTTGTATTATGTAAGAATGTCCACTTTCGAGATAAAAACAGGTAGCACATCAGACTAATTATTAAATGATAAGATTTTTTATTAAGTTTAAGTCAATCTCTAATTTAGTAATAGATAATTAATTAAAATTAAAAGAAAAAGCACCAGTAAAAATAGTTTTTTAAACTATTCATGCGAATAAAAACAGAATCATTAATTAATCAATCTAGTTAATCGAAATAATCAATCTAGTTATTACTTAATTTTGCTTTTTCAGACAAAAAAGATTAAAATTCATTATAAAATTAAAAAATTTTTTTTTTTTAAATATTAAATAATAAAATGTTTATCAATTATTTATGAAGAATTTTATTATAATTGATGAATCTTAAAAAAAAACCCACCAAAATTCCAAAATGTACAAAGACCTTCCATTCATTCATTCATCTACCGATTCCATCCCAATATGGTTACCAGATCTTTCCTTTTTCGATTAAAATATATACATTTCTTAACAGAAAATTTTTAAAAAAAATTATTAACAGTTAATAAATTTTTAAATATTCATGAAGAAATTTATTATAATTGATGAATATTAAAAAAACCCATCAAAAATTCCAAAATGTACGAAGAACTTTTCACTCGTTTAGCAAACGATTCCATCCCAATATGGTTGCCAGATTTTTTTTTTTGATTAAAAAAATATATTTTTAACAGAAAATTGCAAAGCAATTTATTAACAGTTAACAATTAAAGTGGATTCATGAATAACGAATTTATGAACGATTCACCGAAATTTCTAAAACATATCACGAAACTAACATCCGCACAAACAAAACGTTTCCATCGCAATATGGTGGCCAGGTGCTTTTTTTTGTTTTAATTAAAATTATAAATTTCTTTAACAGAAAATTGTAAACTGGCATCTGGCAATTGGCATTCTGATTACGGAGTACCAATGGGGATATACCCCTTAACCTCCTCATCTAAATTCATTGTTAAAATTACAATTATTAGTTGGCCGCATTAATGTTAGTGAAAAAAAATTGCAAGATAATATTTCAAAATTAGATAAATGGTACTCAAAAAGTTAAAAGTACTAAAAATAAATAAAAGTAAAATACAAAGTAAATAGTATCGAACTCATGAATTCTGCGTGAGACGAGTATTTAACCATTCGATAATTTTCCATTCATTTTTTTTTCCCTAAAATTGTTAAAAAATGTAATAACAATTAACAAATTTTTGAAATCCACCGGAATTTCGAAAACCTACCACAAAAACTTACATCAGTACAAGAAGCAGACGATTTCATTCCATCATGGCGGCCAGAGGGCGTCAGAGGCTGGGGAAGATGATAAATGCCCTTATACAAGCCCAAAAGACGAATTTAGCAATTTAAGACTTCATTTGCGTCAAATAAGAGCGTCTCTTGTCTTATTAGGTTTTTGAGCCGAGACATTATCGTAAAACAGACGTGAGGGGAGAGGGAAAGGGACCGAAACGGAGGGTTGGAGGTCAACGTAGAGTGTTTTAGTCCTGTTTTATGAATAGTAAAAGTGTTTTCAGCGATGTTTAAAGCCTTGTTATTACTGGTAAAGGTGGTATAAAAATTAGGCGTATAAAATATTAGAGCTCTTCGCCATTGTTTTGACTGTGCCTTTTTTCGGCCTCTTTTAATTTTATTTTGATATTTTTTTATTCATACTTTTTTTTTTTGCTTTTCTTTTAGAATGAACTAAATTGTTGCGAGATAAGAGAAAATTTTATGTTGCTTTTTATAGGATTTAAATGACGTTTATTTCTGTAATTTTTTATGCGTGATATTTTTCTCTGATAACTTTGCTTAACAGGCGGATGTATACTGTTAAATAAATTCTTGTGATAATATTTTCACTATTTCTTTTGAATTAAAATCATCGGGTTTATATAAAAATTATGACATAATATTTTATAAAACCAAATTATTTTTTTATTGTCTAAGACGTTGTAAAATATAATTTTACTATTTATGTCCTTGAATATTAATTATTGTTGGTCACAGTATATTAATGTCGATTACAATAGTAATTATTGTCGGTTATTATTAGAATCAGTTTTCGCTTCGTAATTTAATTTTTCTATTGATGTTAAATATAAAATATTTGTATAACAACTTTACAAAAAAAGATTTGATTTTACAAAATTTATTTCTATGAATTTTATAAATCCTTAAATGTTACACTTAATTTTTTTCCTTTTTGTGAGGGAAAGGATAGCATAAAAGAAATCACATAAAAAAAAAATATCATAAGTAGCTACAAAACATATTGTTTGTAACACCTTTAAAAATTGAATTAAATTAATTTAAATTAATTTTTTAAAAATGCTGTCTCTATTTAATGCAAAAAAAATATATAAATCAAAACCTTACGGTATAGCACTAATAAAATTCGTGGAAATATGATGATATAATATAGGATAGGTTATCTGTTATTTTCTTTTTAAATTAATTTTATTCATAATATGTATTTGAGGGAATTTTATATATAAATATATCGCACATACAAAAAAAAAAAAAAAAAAAAAGACTGTTTAAAAACAGGTTTGAAGGAATTTGAACCCTAAAAAATTATAGGAAATGTATATAGTTGCATAGTTGCATAGTTGCACATAGTAGTATAGTTGCACATTCTTGTAAAGTTTATATTCTAGAGAATTTGTAAATGAATTATTTAATATATTTATGCAGTATCTGCTATATTCATTTCTTTAAAAATTAAAAAAAAATTTTACATTTTGTTCTGCATGTTTGTAAAATTCTTTTGTATGCATAATGGAAAAAGTTACAAATATTATGTTAAACATTTGATCTAATAGAATAAAGGAATTTTAACATATAATAATGTTTACATATACATTTTATAAAGAAATTTATTTCTGATTTTAAGACAGCGACTAAATTAAAACGTAGATAGGAGGTTCTCAAACTGTAGAATTCAACCCCCTTTTTTTGTTGAAAGGGGCGTGATGTGTTTTTTATTGATAAAAAGTTAATTCATGTAGTCAACAAAAAATTAATAAAAAATAATAAAAACAAAATATATGAACATTTTTAAAAATTATTATTAATAATAAAAACTATTAAAAAATAATACTTAAAAATTATTACATTATAATACTTTTAACTATTAAAAACTTTAATAATACCATTGATAAAATATTACTTTAATCTTTAATTTATTACTACATTACTTACTTATTATTACTTTATCACTTATTTATTACTTAATATTACTTTAATTTTCAGTTTTAATCTTTAATCTAAAATTATTAAAAATAACAGATTCCTTTCACAAATACCTATTTATGCAGATGTATGTATTTTTTATTTCGTACTAATATAAAAAAGCAAATATTTATTAAACGAGTAAGAAATTTCTAAAAGAAAACATTTTTTTTTTTTTTTTTTTCATTTGATGTAAAGTTTTAAAAACAGAATAAATCTTTACACTGGGGAAAATAAAACATTTAATCATTTTTGTAGTAAGAAATTAAATATTGCTAGTAAGTTATTGCTGCATTTGAATATATTTAAACTATGAATTGTTAAAGTTGGTAATATAAATAGATATTAGTAATATAAATAAATTGAATAAAACATCAATGTTAATGTGCTATTTAATGATGGCAGAAAGTCGTGACCAAATTTCCAAGTGAACGCCAAAGTTTGAGTACCTCTGTCATAGATAAATCGGCTACGTCCACAATTATTTCAGAATTATTAACGGTTAAACGGAGAGCATTACGCAGAGAAAGAAATGGGGGAAAATTAAATTGTTTATTGAAAGTACTCTTGGTTTCCAGCATAAAAATAGTTTAAAATACTAAAATACTATTAAAAAATAATATTTAAAAAATTATTACATTATAATACTTGTAACTATGTATTAAAAACTTTAATAATAACATTGATAAATATTACTTTATAAGAAATATCTAATTTTTAATCTAAAAATTATTTAGAACAGATTCCTTTCACAAATAACTATTTATGCAGCTATAAATATTTTTTATTTCTTGTTATGAAAACAAATATTTATTAATTGATAGAGGAATTTCTGATATTACATCAAATGAAAAAAAGTCTTAAAAACGGACATATCTTTGCATTGGGGACAATAATATAATTAATTATTTTTCAATAAAAAATTAAATATTGCTGATAAGTAATCGTTGCATTTGTTTGTAATTATTAGTAATAATACTTTGATTATTTTAACTATTCAAATGAAAAAAAAAAATGTCCTAAAAACAGAACAAATATTTACATTGGTGACAATAAAATAATTAATTTTTTTTTGAAGTAAGAAATTAAATATTGCTAGTAAATAGGCGTTGCATTTGTATGCAATTATTAATAATAATGCTTCGAATATTTTAACTACTCAAATGAAAAAAAGAAAATCTTAAAAACAGAACAAATCTTTACACTGGTGACAATAAGATGATTAATTGTTTTTTCAGTAAAAAATTAAATATTGCTAGTAAGTAATTGTTGCATTTGTATGCAATTCATTCATTGCAATTATTAATAATAATACTTCAAATATTTTAACTACTGAAATGAAAATAAAAAGCCTTAAAAACAGAACAAATCTTTATACTGGTGGCATTAAAATAATTAATTATTTTTCAGTAAAAAAAAAAATAAATATTGCTAGTAAGTTATCGTTGCATTTGTAGGCAATTCATTCATTGCAATTATTATTAATAATACTTCAAATATTCTAATTATGAGTTTTCAAAATTGGGAATATAAATAGATATTAGTAATATAAATAAATTGAATAAATCATCAATATTAATGTGCTATTTACTGATGACAGAAAGTCGTGACCAAATTTCCTCCTACTAAAGAAAAAGTCAAAGTTTCAGTACCACTGTCAGATGAATCGGCTACGTTGACAATTGTTTCAGAATTATTAACGGTTAAATTAAGAACATTACGGGAGAAAAAAATGGGGAAAAATTCAACTGTTTATTGTAAGTGCTGTTGGTTTCCGGATAAAAATAATTTAAAATACTACCATTAAGAAGATGTTTAAAATCGTTAAATAACACATTTAAGAAATTGAAAAAAATTAATTTTAGCATAATCAATAGTAGCATTTCGAATGATGTTGTCTTTGTTTTTCGAACTTTGCCATGAGTAAGAGGAATTTCCTAAAATTCTGACTAGTTAACTATTCATATGACTGACAGACCATGCGTATAATAAGAGAAATAAACTTGATAATATCTACCCACAAAGATACCGATATACAGATTTCTGAATTTTACTTTCCTGGTAAATAAGCTGGTTATATAAGCACCATCTACTTTTTTTTTACTCTCTGTCCTGCTTTTTAATAGAGAATTTTTGGATTTATAATATTTAAATGAGTTGTAAGATAACTTAAATTATATGTAAATACATACAAGCACTAAAAGATTATACAATGACATAATTTTGGAATTCTTCAACAGTTGCATTAAACAATGCTAATTTACATTTGTTTAATGTAGATTTTTTTTTTTCGGTTTATAAGTGGATAGAAATTGATAAAGATTTGACACGCCGAATTTAGTAATGTAAGCGGGCTACGCTTATATTCAAGGAATTTTGACTATTGTATAAAATAAAAATAAACCTACATGAATAAATTCCATAAAAATAAATCGATTTAAGCACCTTGTTGCTACAGATAAGCTCTCAATGTGAAAATGCAATAATAACAACAATATATTTAAATTGTTTCACATAGTAATTGAGGCACAAATACAGCATTTATTTTTGATGATGCAGTATTTTGTTTGTCAATATAAATATTTGTATGTAAATGTATAAATGTTAAATAAATTATATTTTTAATATTGAAAAGTTGTTGTTGTTCTAATGCAGCTGACAATACAGAGATAGTCAATCTTTATGCCATATGCAAGGGCTGTACCGCTGTTACACATTTAGTACTACCCAGGAGGCACGTGTAGCTTGAAGATATGCTACAGACGCTAGTAACACTGCCCCCCACAGCGCTCAACGATCCTATTAGACCGGGACCTACTGTTTAAAGTGGATTCCGAACCACTACAAAACATCCATGGCGAACGAAACTTGTGGTACCAGAGGGTGAAAAGTGTTTCAGGTAATTTTCAACACCGCACGGAATCAATTTCCTTACTACCGCTGTCATTTACAATGGAAAACAATATATAAATATACACTCAAGAGGCAAAAAACATTATAACTCACCCCTACATTTTGCAATGAACTCGCCTGGATGACGTGGAATGCACGTGATCAGGTGGAAGTGGTATTTAATTGGAGACTCTGAAGAATCACACTTCTGTGTGTGATGGGCGGACACTTTGTTGGATATGGCTCGGACTCGGAACGCGAAAGCAAATGTCCCACTCGTGTGCAAAGTGGGATGAATTTAGACGACATGGTGTTGGACGTCCACACGCTATCAAAGAAAAGGTCGTCAACTGCGCGCATGGTGAAGCAAAAACCGGAGCCAGCGCTGGACAGCCTGGGAACATCGTTCAGCGGACTGGTCAGATGCAAACGTCCCACGTGTGCCTTTTGTCATTCATCACGCCGATGGCCGTGTCAGTTTGTCATTCATACGCCGATGGCCGTGTCAGGATACGCCGTCTTCCAGGCAAACAGTTGCTCCCTCAATGTACAGTAGGTCATACACAGGCCGGTGGCGGCGGTATTATCCTTTGGGGGACGTTCTCTTGGGCGTCTCTGGGACCCGTGGTTGTGGTAGAGCAGACCATGAATGCTACAGGGTATCTGAACATCCTTGCGGAGCAGTTTCACTCTTACATGGCCTCTGTTTTTTCCAGCTGGAAATGGAATGTTCCAACAGGACAACGCCCCTTGTACTAAATACTTTCATTTATCATTTAAAATTATCACGCGTTTATATAAAGAAAAAGTGCGATATATTAAACGCGTGATACAACCGACTATATACACTCAAGAGCCAAAACATTATGACCACCCCTACATTTTACAATGAACTCGCCTGGATGACGTGGAAGGCACGTGATTAGGTGGAAGTGGTATTTAACTGCTGCTGGATAGTCTGAAGAATCATTCTTTCACTTACTTTTGTGTGGGATGGGAAAGGCTGCGGATCTAATCGACTTTGAAGAGGGCAGATTGTAATGGCTCGGAACAAGTATTTCCGAAACTGCACGACTCCTGGGTTGTTCGCGATCTACAGTTGTTAGTACTTATGCAAAGTGGATGAATGACGGTGAAACCAACAATAGACGACATGGTGTTGGACGTCCACACGCTATCAAAGAAAAAGGTCGTCGGAGACTGTCTCGCATGGTGAAGCAAAACCGGAGCCAGACAGTGGCTCAGCTGATAGCCCAATACAATGCAGGGCCAAGTAGAATAGTATCGGAGCACATTGTTCAGCTGACACTGTTGGATATGGGGCTACGCAGCAAACGTCCCACTCGTGTGCCTTTGCTGACCAAGCGTCATCGCCAACTGCGCCTGCGTTGGGCCTGGGAACATCGTGACTGGTCAGATGAATCACGGTTTGTCATTCATCACGCCGATGGCCGTGTCAGGATATGCCGTCTTCCAGGCGAACAGTTACTGCCTCAATGTATAGTAGGTCATACCCAGGCCGGTGGTGGCGGTATTATGCTTTGGGGGGACGTTCTCTTGGGCGTCTCTGGGACCCGTGGTTGTGGTAGAGCAGACCATGAATGCTACAGGGTATCTGAACATCCTTGCGGAGCAGTTGCACCCTTACATGGCCTCTGTTTTTCCAGCTGGAAATGGAATGCTCCAACAGGACAACGCCCCTTGTCACAAGGCTAAAATTGTGTTGGAGTGGTTCCAGGAACATGATGCTGAATTCCAGTTAATGTTCTGGCTGCCTAACTCACCGGATCTCAACCGATAGAACACATTTGGGATGTCCTGGGACGGCAACTCAGAGTTCAAAGACCACCAATTCGCAAAAATCTCGATTTGCGTGACCTTGCTTAAACATCTGGTACAATCTGTCTCCGGCCATCTACCAAGGACTTGTGGCGTCCATTTCAAGGCGGGTTGATGCTGTGTTGCGCGCCAAAGGTGGGCCAACTCGTGATTGACAGGTGGTCATAATGTTTTGGCTCTTGAGTGTATGTACGATTACTGAGGTTTTTTTAATAGCATCAATATTAACAATATAAAAGAATAATCAATTATTAGAAAAATTATTGTTTGTTGAATAACTGGTTATTTATAGATATATATAAAAAAAAGAATATTAAGCAAGACTATAATGTTTAAATATAAGTAAACATTTCTACTTATTAATTAAAGGCTACTTTGTGACATTTTTTTTTTTATTTTGACATTAACTAATGATTAATGGAAATTAAGATACAAATAAATGTTTTTAAATAAGATGAAAGTCACAGACATTTTCAAAATAAAATTTTAAAAGTATGAAATAAAAAATTAAAAAAAAAAAAAAATCTTATTAAAAAATGTATGTGAAAAAAAATGTGAAGCATTAACCATATGAATACTTCTTAATTAAGTAATAAAATATATCAATTTTAGTGGCAAACAAAGTCTCACTTTTTACTATTAAACTTTTAGTTTGAATATATATATATATATATTTAATGAAAACATTTTCTTAGAGTAATGCTTTTTGACAAATCAATATTCATGTTATATTAAACAACATTGAATTAATTTTGAGTTTATTTGGGTTTTTTTTTTGAAATTGTAAGATTAAAATTTTGATTTCCGAAGATAAGTTATTGTGAATGGAATTAAAGCTTTTGTAAACTGAATGAAAGCTTTTTGTTTTACAAAGTTAGTGTAAGCGTCTTTCAAAAACATGATAGATTAAATTTTTACCATAAAATGGTTTTTGTTTTAAGATGTGAACCAGCTTTTATTAACTAAATATCTTTAATACAGTTTGCATTGAAAATAAAAGGATTGTAACTTTTGAGATTGTGACTTTTAAGATTATTTGATATTGTGTCCTAATATTCACAAATATTTGTTATTAAAACTTGAGCAAAGAAGTTTATATTTTAGTGATATCATTGCAAAATACTTTACAGTTTTCAGAATGCTCGTCTCTACTATACTATCTTATATTGGTTACTAAGCCAAAATGTTTTGAAAAACGAAAAATTGTAATATTTCATATGTATCCATAATCTACTAACTTTATGACTTTAAAGGAAAGGATTTATATACTTTATACAGTGAAAATATTTGTTAAATAAGCCAAACTATAGACAAAGCACTTTTCTTTTTTCAAAATGCTTAAAGAGTGGGCTTATTATTTTTCTCCTTACAGAAAAACTAAACCACTCCTCTTATTATTTCAAATTGCAATTTGTCCTATTAACAGCTTTTGCACTGTATAATAGAGATGAACGTTTTATTCTGCCCCTTCCCTTTTTTCTTAAATATTTAAAAATAAGGTGATTCGATAATTTGCTTCTGAATACGTTAGTAAATTAAAGGAAATAATTTTTGGGGTCAATGCATAGTTAAGGAAAAGAGGCAAGGGGCTTCAGACTTTATCTAGAAATAATATTTTTATTTAAATTTGCTATCTTTTAAATATTTTCTCATAGTAATCTTTAAAAATATATTTATTATTAAAAATTTCACTCTGCATTGGTTTTACATTTTAATGTTATCTTCATTTTCTTGTGTAATTTTTTTTTTTAATTGTAACTAATTTTACCTTGTCCTAATTGTACTAATTTTACTATTAGCAACACTTTTTTTTTTTTATTTTGTCAGATGTTCCGACGTTGCATTGATACTTAAAATAAATTTGGGCTAAAACATCGAATTATGCATTGTTATATATGTTATATATTGTTTTTATTGATTCCTTGAGTCGATGCAAATCAGATATTACTATAGCTTGCTAGCAATGTCACACTTTAATCCACACCAGGCATGCATAGTCTTGGCCCACCTGATAATATGCTAATTACATTTTAAAAAGTCATATGATAAAAAATTATTTTTCGAAAGAATTTTAGGTTTTGATGAAAGATTAAAGCATAGAACCTGATGAAGCATTAGTTAAAAAAAAAAAAAAAAAAAAAAAACATTAAATATTAGAAAAATTATTTTTGCAGTTTTTAATTTATTGCAAATAAGAGATTTTCTCTATAATACTAGATACTGATACCGGAAGAGTAGGACAGACAACAATACAATACTGTATACCGGATACCTGAATCTAAATTATTATTTATTTGTTGAAGACAAATAATTAATATCAACAAAAAAACATATAAATAATATCTTGAAACAAATGAGCCAACTCTGTCGCCTACCCATATATTAGACATTAGGAAATATTTTAAAAATTCATTAATTTATGGGATTGTCGAAAGCGTCCTGTTTCAAAAATTATGCTTAATCAAAGCCTCTATGTGTATATATCAATGTGATTTTTAAACATATAATACAGTATAATAACTAACTAACTCCCCAGCCCTACAATACATACTGGACCATGGCCTCCATAACAATACGACTCAAAGTCGTCTGTCTCGAGCTTTGACTTTCCAATTTGTGATCTTTTGGTTATTCAGATCTTTTTTCCACTTCATCAAGCCATCTCTAGTCAATTTCCGCAGTCCATTTCCATCAACCATTTTGACAGTCCGGCTTTTTCGTCTAGTTAGTGGTTTCTTAACAATATTTCGTTTATTTTTTTATTTATTTATTTTGCAAGGTTGGGTTGTTAACCCAATGCTCAACCTCAGAGGAGGATACCCGCCTATACCCCCGGGCACTGGGTTGACATTTTAGTCGTCATTTACGACATGCAGGAACTAAGTTGGAACAATTCTTCCATCCATCCCCCGCCCCCGGTCAAACACAGTATAATGCGCAAACCAAATTAGGATCAACATTAAGTTACTAATAAAAATTTCAGGTATGAACACTTTAAAAATTGATAAATAGAAATAATTTACTAATAATTTCAGCACTAATTACCGAAATCGAAACTAATACAATTTGCCAATATATAGTAAAAACAATTCCTGTTTAATTGTCTTTAGTTATTATATTATTTAATTTTCATTATATTATATATATATTTGTATGATAAATATAATAAAATATAATAATATAATAAAAAGCCCTTTAAACCTTTTTTTTTGGTGGACGGCGGTCAAGTAAATTTAGTTTATGTTGCTCGTGACTTAGTCTTCTTGACAGTCTGTAAATTATTGATCTATACAGCTAGGCTGCATTTTAATTAGTAACTTCTGAGGATTATTAAACTAATGAAGTACAAATGAAAGTAATTGATTTTCCTATATGTGTTGTAACTATTACGTGATATGAGAAGCTTGGCACTTTTTGGAAGTCACAGATATAATCAGTATTATTTAAAATTATGTATTGTTATGAGAAAAAGATTATAGATTTAATCAGAGATCAGTGAAAACAAAGGTAATTTTTTTTTTCTCATTCATGTTTACAAAACTCAAAAGATTTGGCGAATCCTTGATTAAAATTTCTTCATTTACTGAAAAGAAGAAATTGGCTGTGATTATCTAGTATGAATATATTTCCTTTTCATTAAAATGAAATTTAAGTATCAATTTCTCAAAAAAAAAAAAAAAAAAAAAAAAATCTGTAATTTGTAAATCTGTAAATCTGTAATAATCTGTAATTTTTCGAATTTTTTCAATTTTTTATCCTTTTCCTTTTTAACTTCATAATGAAATTGGAAAACATATTTCCTTAGGTGATTTAAAGAAAATCTGTGTTATACGTCCACATTTGATACTTTTTTTTTTTTTTGTAGGAGTATTGTTCCCTTTTGTAACAAAAGAGCTTATGAGGATTGAGCAAGAAGACATTTTATACGAAACCATCTGCAGCGAGTACCCTCAGAGAGTCTACGCGGCGAGACACCATTCAACAGTCCCAAATGAGCCCTCATATATGTTAATTAATGCACTTAATCAATAGAGACAACGCCACACGGGCGCGACCCTTAAAAAGCCCAGAGATGACATTAAGCTCCCACGCCATTGAATGTATTGAACATCGAGTCATCGCGGCTCACAAAAGACCCGTGAGCAATTTAGGGTGTTGTTTTACTATCCAAATCAAGCTCTCTTGATTGAGAAATGATGATCGCTGGCCCACGCCGCCAACTTTTTCGCGCAATTCGGGGAGACACCTCTTTCTCTTATATTCAACATCGGATATTAAATATAAAGTGGCCATCTATCGGAATCATGCCAGTGCCATGCGCCGGAAATCTTCTTGTGGCGCGGAATAGTTTAATTGCGACGCGCACAGGAATAGCAGCTATTCAACACCTTGTTTGGAGGCCATCATATTCTGTTTGTTGTTTTTATTCCATCTAAAGATGTAACGCTTATTTTCATTAGGGCGTTGATGGAGTTTTAAGATGCGTATCGCCTATCTTGATTATGGGCGCAGGTTTTTCTTCTGGCATTTTTTTTTTTTTTATAGGATTTTTTGATAATGATAAGTCTTATTATTATTCTTATTTTCATACATTTCCCTTTTTTTACCATTCTTTGAAAGAATATACGTTTAGAATATCTTTCAAGCGTCTAACTAAATAATTTTTATTTAAAAAAAAATCTCTGCTTTTCTACGATGACTAATTTGAGTGCAGAATGACGACAGCTGGATTTTTGCGGGTAGTATGCGTTACATTGCTTTGACTTTCGAGTAGACTCAATGGAGATTGTGACGGAGTTTCTCGCATTGTTAGTAAGACTACCTTCAACCCAACTGTTATCTGAAATCACATTTCACGTCTTCTCTCTTGAAGATGTAGTTCAGTTGGCTCTTCTCTTGATGCACCTTTATAATACTAAATTTGTGAGGATTCTGCCTTTATAATTAGTGGCAAGGATAATCAGGTGATGGCATGAACTATACTCATGTCCATAAATTAAGGATAATGAAGTTCAGGCAAAAGAAAGAGACAGAAGCAAAAACAAATTTGACTTATTTGTAAAGTCTATTTATTAAACAAAAGGTAAAGAGCAAAAAAGATGCTATATGTTTGACATGATTAATAAAATTGCGATTTTTACTCCCTGGAACAAATTTCAAAAAAGAACCTATTTACAAAAAACAGTATAACATGGTTAGTATGGAGATGGTTAATATGGGTATGCCTCCCGGACGATGCAATACAGGCCTTAAAACGTCTAGGCATGCTGAGTATCAAATTATCAATCTGATCTTGGGGAATATTACACCACTCATCAAGCAACGCCCTCCGAAGTTCCGGTTGACAGGTGGGAGAGGTTGACGGGCTGCAATTCGTCGGTCAAGCATATGCCACACATGCTCTATTGATTCAAGTCCGGTGAGTATGCTGGCCAATCCATACGGGTGATATCCTCCAATTGAAGGCATTCGTCTACAATGTTTGCACGGTGAGGACGGGCGCTACCCATGGCGCCCCAAAACAAATGTACATGTTGTTCCAGAATGACATCCCGATAGATGTGACCTGTCATCGTTACACTCTGAACATGCAGGTCAGTTCTGGAACCAAGAATAACTCCTCCCCAAACGAGCCATCCTGCACCACCGTAACGGTGTCGTTCAATGGTGTTCTCTTGGTGGTAACGGGTACCTGGCGCTCTCCATATGAAAGTCGGCGAGAATCAGACTGCAAACTAAACCTGGACTCGTCGGAAAACATCACACCAGACCACTGTTGCGGTGTCCACAATGCATGCTTTCTCTACTCAGGTTAATCGCAGGCGACAGTGAGTTGCGGTAAGTGGAACACATCTGACAGGCCTACGAGCATATAGAACAATGTGCCCTAAGCGTCTGTACACGGTCTGCCTTGAAACTGTCGTACCGGTAGCTGAAGAGAGCTGACGAGACAGGTCTGATGCTGAGCTCCGTCTGTTTCTTTTTGGCAGTAACTGCTAAATACCGGTAATCATTCGACGTTGTAACTCGGGGGCGACCTGTGCTGTAACATCTACTCACTTTACCATCATCTTGAAATCGTTGCCAAAGCCTGAGAGGACACTCTGGGCGATTCTAAGTTCCTCGGATACTTCCAGTTGGGTACGTCCACATTCCAGTCGTCCGATAATTCTACCAAGTAAAAAATCATCCAAATGCTTCTTTTGTGCCATAACTATGCGGTTATTGCATTGAAAGGCTTTTTAAAGCGCTTGTGAACAATTTTACTTCTTTGCCACCATTCATATATACCCCTCTCTTACACTCTCGTCATTGTGACGTACTATCCGCGCCATCTGGTGGTTTCCTGTAATTTGCATATTCTTCTTCAAGATGTGTGTGATAATTCTACAGGTGAAATTTTTATTTTAGAGTTCAATTTCTGTGTGATTCTGAATTATCCTAAATTTATGGACATGAGTGTACATACGGGTGGCCTGCACTACATTGCTTTGAAATTCGAGTAGACTCGACGGATATTGTGACGGAGTTTCTAACATTTTTAGTTAGACTACCTCCAATCCAACTGTTAGCTCAAATCACATTTCACTTCTCCTCTCTTTCCGATGTATTGTAATTGGCTTTTCTCTTGATGCACTTTTATAATACTAAATTTGTTAGGATTCTGCCTTGTCTCTAGCGAATGCCGAAAGCCAAAATGATTTTATGATTAAACTATTTTATAGATGACAGCAGAACATTTAAAAAAAAAAAAGTACAAACAATTTTAATATGATTCAGAATAAGAAAATTATTTTCCACTTAGTAAAAGTATTTAATTTTCACATATACGATTATCAATCCTGATTAGCTGCTCTGAACATTGTATAATGTTTTGATAACTATAATAACTGTAATACAGAGCAAACTTTTTTTTAATCTATGTGAAGGATAAAACCTTCTTTTCGCCACTAAAGTAATCTACTGTATGATTATTCAAAAGTAATGTCAATTAATATATATATATATATATACTTCTTTTGAGAAAGACTAATGTTCAAATAGTTAATAAAATAGTTAAATCATTTATAAAAGGATTTTTCACTTTTTTTCCTTCAATTTTGAAGTTTTCATAACAAAAGTGGTTTTTCTTATTCACGAATTATAATAACAAATATCTAAAATTTTGCTTCTATTATTCTATTATTACAATAACAAGCATCTAAAATTTCGCTTCTATTATCTTCAAATAACGTTTCTCAATTTTCAATTGGTGAATAACAAGTAGTGCCTTTTATACACTTCAGAGGCGTTTCTTTTTTTTTTACATCAAAAAAATTGTTCTATTTACTTTTAACTTATTTTACATCAACAGCAATTAAGCAAGATGTGAAAAAAATAGAAAAACAACAAATTTACAAAATAAGATCCATATATCTCACCTTAAATGTTTAAGGTAAATTAGAATGAAAGGATTTCTTCCATTTAATACATATCTGTTCATTGCCATTTTTACAAACGTAATAGGTTTTTATCCAGTGGTTTTTGTCATGAATGTTTTTTAAGAAGTCCTCTTTTTTTCCCCTAGGCAGTGAATATACAGTCAATATTACAATACTTATAATAAAATTGCGTAGAATAAATTATTTCTATCAAAGAGGGTGATGTTTGGAGGAGGCGTTACAATCATAAAATTCCAAAATTGTTTGGATTAAAAAGTTATCATAAATTATACAAAGTAAAAAAGAATTCAATGGCTTAGACATATAGACAGAATTGACGATAGCTGAGTCACAAAGAAGATTTTCAAAGGGAAGTGCCAGGACACCAAAGAAAAAAAGCGAAGACCATAAAAGAAATGGATTGGTGAAGTGGAAAACTATCCGAAGAACCTACAGATCACAAATTGGAAAACTAAAGCTCGAGACAGACGACTTTGGAGTCGTATTGTTAGGAAGGTCATGACCCAACATGGACTGTAGTCCCGGGGAGTTAGTTATTTAGTTTGTCAGAATAAATTATTAATTCTGTCAGCTATATTTTCATTGTTGACAAATTTTGTATACAACGGTTTTGCAACAGAATATAATTTATTTTTCAGAAAATTTTCAATTTTAGGGGGCAAAAAAAGAATGAAGAATCATACACATAAGTCTCGGTAACTCTGAAGAAGTTAGGATTATTTTTAGACTTCAGGTAACTGGGCAATACAGTCGTGTAATAACAGAGTTAGGATATTACTACATACAGGGAATATTATTAGCTACCATAGAGTTGTTACTACTCTGTGGGAAGGGAGAGTGAAAGGGGAGGAGGAGTTCTGAGACGATGAATCATTACTCACAGTTACAAACCCTCAAGGAACGAGTTTACTGGGGTCATTACTGGGGTCGGGGAGTTTACTGGTGGTTTTTTTACATTGCTCCTTGTTTCCATTTAAAAAAAAAAAAAAAAAAAAAAAAATCCAAAGTGAAGGATTTAACTTGCATTCTGTCTTTAGGATGTTTGATCGCTGTTAGTCTATTTTTTAGAGATTGGATTTACAGAAAAACGTGGAAATTATAATGCGTTTTTCATTAAGAAAATGCACGGTTAGCATATGAATAATTTTTTCAAAAATGTAAAGAAAATTTTCAGTAACCATAGCCTTTATTTTTAATGCCTTTCTTAACTCAATAACAATACAAAAATTAAAAACTAGGCCCTTTTTAACTGTAAGGGAACTGAGTTCCAAGACAATGCAATTCAAATTTATAAGAAAATGTTAGAAAATATCAATAATGGATAGATGGAGTCTAACTAAAAGTTTTACAAAGTGTGCTACAAAATTATAAGGGCTATAAAATAAGATGGCCGGGTGACTAACGATCTGGCTCTCAATGCCACAGTGTTTGAAGTCCCTGCTATGCCATGAATGCTTATAGTGGTTCGGAATCCACTTTAAACCACAGTCTTGGTCTAATATGACTGTAGAGCATTGAGCTGACAACCCTACCTCTAAAAAAGAAACCATCTGTTGTCTCGGAATCTGTCAGTAAGCAGAGGGCCTTGGCTCACCATGGGCTGTAGTGCCAGGGAGTTAGTTAGTTACATATGTAGCTATTTATATAACAATAATTGACATTATTAATTTAATGTGATCATCTAAATGAAAAATCAATGGTTAGACTATATATCCAATCCTTTCTCAATTTAAATAATAATGATTAAGTTTACGAAACATAAATCCGATTATAACTAATTTGATATATTAGCTAATTATGGAATGCTTAATTTAACTTTTTCATAAATTAGTCTTTTACAAATATGCATTAATAAAAAAAAAATGACTCACAGATTTTATTTTTTATACGCTATATAGATTAAACTTTCTTTTCTTTTTTGTAAATTATGTTTAAAATATGTTGAATTCGGTGAATATTTGTGCATGTATTTTTAGATAATGGATAATTAACGATTATTAACTTTTCTATTTGTACATGGATGGGTCTCATGCCACGAAATAGGCCATCGTCGGCCGATTTATTGAAGACATTACTGTCCGCAGTGTAAGAAACTGCCCACAATAGCGAGAACTGCACATTGAATGGGATAAAACATATAAAAACTCACCTGGTAATCTAATTGTCAATGCAAGACCATACACTATCTATCATAATCATGATCGACTCTCTTCATTTGTGAAAGCTTTGACTGTAATCAACATTATCAGTGGATTTGAACTTGAGTTCTTGGTCTGTACATTAATCATTAATGTAATACTAAGCCACGAGTTAGAAAATTATTTTTACAACTCAAGATTTAATTTGCATTTCAAAAAACCTATTTTTTGTTAATGAAATAATTGTCAATAAATGCAAATAAAGGAGAGAAAAATATTTTATTTACATTTATTTTATAGACAAAAAATAATGTACGTGATATTTTATATCTATACACAAAATGAACTGAGTATTTATATGAATCAATAAAAATACTTTCGAAATTTTTAAAAATAACTTTACTCCAAAGTTGCTTTATAGTAAAGCAAAATACTGTGGCACCTCGGTATAAATCCGCCTTGGATTTTAAGTCCTGCATTCATTTGGAATACGCCTCAAAAGTGTGTCAATATCTTTGTCAAATAAATATCCATCTATTTGGCAAAGATATTGACACACGTGAGGCGTATTGTTAAAAAATTACTAAAACGGCGCAAAAACGCTGCAAAGAAGTATCACGTCAACAAAGCCGTATAATCATTGTTGAAATGACCAGATCAATGTTCAAATCATCCTGAGGGGAAAAAAAAGTGAAGTTATTTAGTAAATGTCAAATCTGGTAATCAAAAACAGATCCAATTAGAAAAAGAGAAAATTAAATTTGGTAAATTTTCATTTATGCATTTATTTCATTTAACTGTTTTTTTATTTATGTATTTTAGTACTAAGCAGTGTTTAAATTAATTTATGCCACCTCTAATTAACTAACTCCCATGGTGGGACAAGGTCGTCTGCCTGCTGGTAGATTCAGGGACATGAAATGTTTTCTTTTTACGGGGTAGGATTGTCAGGCCTACGCCAAACTCTCTATAGTCGTATTAGACAGGTTAAAAGTCATATCATATTACGGTTTAAAGTGGATTCCGAACAACTATAAACATCCAGGTCACCGGCCGAATTGAATCGAAACCAAAACCTGTGGCACAGACCCATTTATACCACTTCATCAATGTATAATATACCAATAATAGTATGATTTCTTCCATGAGAAATCTGATTAATCTATTTTTTATGGAAAATTTTTTATCCAGTTTATTAATCCAAGGATCTGAAACGACCTAAGAACATATAATGAAATACCTTTTGTATAGATAATAAATATTAAAAAACCATTAAATAACATCGTATATACAATGAAATCAAGTAGTCTTTTTCCATAGAAAATTGTTTTGGTGTATTCATAGGAAACCAAATTTGTTTGTTTGTTTGTTTCACTGTACAGGCAAAATCACATAGGTTGTATAATGTATAAAAAAAATGTGAAAGAGTCAACTATTTATGTACTTCTTATTACTTCAAAAATAAATTAAAAATTTTATTTAAACTGAAATGTATGTTATGTAATAATGCATATTATAATTATTTATTTACATTCCACCTTTCTTACTCATTGGCAACATATGGTGGATTGAATGTAAACACGTGCCTAAACCATATTTATAGGTCGCTTCCGGTTGGGGTTGAAAAAGAACTGGCAGATGTTAAATGACATAAAAAAAAAACAAGTCTCTTCTGATCTTCAATAGTCAGATATTTGTTCCATATTGAGGACAAATGAAACTTTATTCTATTGAAAAAGATATAAATACCATTTGATTTATAGTCACGTTAAAAAGTCTCCTGGATTTAACAAATAAAAATTGAAATATAATTTAATTAATAATAATTAATCCATAATAAAATTTAAATTAACTATTTTATTAGTTTAATAAATCATTCTTATATAACAGAAGAACTTAAAACTGTTTAAAAATAGAATATTAAAAGGGATAGTATTTACTATTATTTATCAAATGAAAATTAATATCTTTTGATTAATTATAACAAATTTTAAATTTTCATTCAAAGTATGCTTTTTGTTAGAAGTAGAAAAGTAAAATTTTTTTTTTTCAGAAGAATTTCAAGCTTATTTCAAATTAAATATTAAAAAGCAAAATACTTAAATGAAGGAGCTATTTTGTAATAAAAATAGGAGCTTTAATATAATAATTTTTATATTAAAAAGAAAATACATCTATTTAATTTAATAATTTTTATAATAAAAAGAAAACGCATCAATTTAATATAATAATTTATATAATAAAAGAAAAACGCATCAATTTAGTATAATAATTTATATAATAAAAAGAAAATACATCTATACATACAAATATTCATTCTCTCATCATACAGTAATTGAAAAATTACAGTAGTCTGGCATTTTAACTCCTACATAAAGAAATTTTCATTGTATGTGTAAAATAATTTACTTGAAAATATATCCTTTAATTAAAATAACTCAGAAAAAAATATTATTAAAATAATTATTATATTTTTATTAGAAATTACCTTGAGCATATTTTTTACTTATTGAAATATCTAATAATATTAATAAATGAGTTATTATTTTAAAATAAAGCATTTGAAGATGACTGTAAAAATCTACTTTGATTACACAGAAAATATTCAACACTGAAAAAGCAGCTATTTTGCTTACAAATAATGGAAAATTTATGGAGATGCAATTTTAATTTCGCTTTTCAGAAAAAGAAATCATTGTAAAATGACAGGAACAATGACAGCATTAAATCTGTATTTCCTTTAATGAATTATAATCATTATTGTCTGCAAGAAATTACAGAAAATTACATAAATATAAACACAAATAAAGATAAATTTATTTTATTTTTAAAATAAAATATTAAAAATAAGAATTACTCAATCGTTTGACATTTGAAAGATGAAATATATAAATGACGAGAAATGAATACATAGATATTTTTAAAACTTATATAACAACAATTTTATGATTTTTTTTATAACATAGAAGCTTTTTCTTCTTGAATAAATTCCGGTATGTTTATAAACCTGAATATAAATATTAGTAAATTCTAATTATTAGTGATTATACGTGGCCATGTAGAGTATGGAAATCAATATTATTAACAAATATTATTTGTTTGGTGATGAATAACAACAATTACTTACACAAATGAGTGAAATAATAAAAAGTAAAAATGAATTACTATTGTGCTTGAGAATTTGAATCAAGAGATAGAGGCTAAAATTTGTAAACAATAATTTTTATTTTTATTTATTTTGCAATTCATATTGCACTTGTCATTGCTGTAACAGGTGGCCTGAAAGGTTCATAGGCTGAAAATAGATGGCGCTACTAGTATTAAATCCATATGATTTTTAGTTAGCCCTAACCTTCAAAATACACGTGTATAAATTTGACAGCTTTTGCACTATTAGTATGTGAGTTATAGCATTTTTAGTGAAGTTATAGCATTAGTGTTCATCACGTGCAGTCCACTCGGTTGACTGCCGACTGGACTGAAATGATGGAGCCGACTGACTGGTGAAATGATGGAGCCATGTTTCATCCATTGTCACATATCGAGCAAAAATTCGGGTTTATTAAGATGGAACAGCTCCAAACACTGCTTAGAATCACCCATTCATTGTTGTTTTGGGTCGATTGTGAGCTCGCGCGGCACCCACTTTGAACAGAGCTTTCGCATATCCAAATATTCATTGACGATATGTCCAACACATTCCTTTGATATCTTTAGAGTCTCAGCTATCTCAATCAACTTCACTTTACGGTCATCAGAAATTATTTTGTGGACTTTTTGATGTTTTCGTAGGTAACAGCCTCTTTGGGGCTTCCACTGCGTGCAACGTCCTCGGTGCTCATTTCGCCTCGTTTAAATTTAGCAAACCACTTCTCTACCGTTGATTTTCCTGGTGCAAAAAGCAATATTTTTTAACACACGAAATTCCTTTTTATCCATTTTTTCAAACTAACAAAAGTTGCTTCACTAAAAATGCTATAACTCACCTACTAATAGTGCAACAGCTGTGAAATTTATACACGTGTCTTTTCAAGGTTGGAGCTAACTAAACATCATATGGATTTAATACTAGTAGCGCCATCTATGTGTCAGCCTACAAAATTATCAGCCGACCTGTTATAATGGCATTTTACTCATATTTTAATATGGACATTCAATTCTTTTTACTCGCTATTGCTATTATCAGAATAGAAAACAAAATTATAAATTATCAGAATAGAAAAGAATAATGAGTTAAAACGAATCAGAATAGACAATATCATCAGAAAACAAACAACTATCAGAATAGAAAACAAGATTATTTTCCGGTATAAAATAAGGCAGAAATTGCTTATGTGAAACGAAATTCACTCGGACACCTTTCTGGAATAAATTCCATTCTCTAAGTCTCGATGCAAGTAATTCTGCCTTAGTCTTGAATACAGATCTAGATCTCTGACAAGATTATTCAGTTCTTCTTAAGACAGAATGTGTGGTGTATGTATAGCATCATCATTATATTCATCATTAGTTGTAGAAGATTGTAGAGTATCAAATGAAGTAGATTCTTGATCTTTCTCTGGGTCAATAAAAAATTCATTTGTCGTTTTCGGAATGGGAATTGGTCATCATGGGGAATTGGTCGCATAGCAGATGATATATTCGGGTACTGCACTTTCGATTTTTTTTTCTTTCAGATTTCTTCCCGAAAATGTTGGACCGTGTAACGGTAGAAGTTATTTGGGGCCTGATGGCCGAGTGGCTAACACTCAGGCACTCGGTATCACAGGTTTCGGATTCAAATCCCGGCGGTGTCATGGATGTTTGTGATGGTTCGGAATTCACTTTAAGCCATATAAGCCGTATTTTAATATTTTTAATTGCAAACACTTCAATTAAATTTATCTGAATGTACTTAATTACGAAATCCTAATTTACAGAAATTACTATTATTTAACCTTCCCTTTACTTTTTGATGTAATTACTTTTTGTAAATCAAAAAATGTTAAATTAAGTATTTATTAAAAAGCTCAAATTTGGTATAACTATAGAAATATCATCATTGAAAAATGTTTGGTACGAAATACTTGAGAAAATACAGCATGAAATAGTTGTACAGTTTTCATTAAAGAGAGATAAAATATGAAATTATTAGTATTAAAAAAAAAAAAAAAGATGTAATCCATGGAAAAAACACATGATAAAAATTAGTAAAAAAAAAATTGGTTATTCATATAGCTTAAACATTTTCAAGTATAACGCAAATTTATATTGAAAACCTAGATTAGTAAAAATTTTAATTGCTCAAAAACAAATGAAAATCATGAAAATATGTAAATTTAATTTCTTTGTGATATTCAACACTCAATAACGTTTTGTTTAGAATAGTACCGCAAATACGCAGTTATACAATGCCAACCGAACCCATGATTGACGTCATCCATTTAAAATTTTATTTATTATCCCATTTGATGATACGCCCAATTTTTTTCCTAACGAAGCGACGCCAATTCTCTTTCGCCCAATATGAATAGAAAGAGATTACTGATGAATTTATCTAAATTATGAAAAAAATATTTCTTTAGTTTTCTATTTTTAATTTTTCAATTATCAGAAGATATGTGATTTTACGAGGCTGGGTAATATTTAAATGATTATCTTAATATTTTAATGATTAAAAACGATTATTATTTTACAAATATTTTAATGAGGATTAATTAATATTTTAAGGATTAAAACATTTTTAATTAGTATGAGAATTAAGTAACTTTAATGAGATTAAGTAAGAAACAGCACAGAAATTCGAAGGAACAAATCAACTGTAAATGCTTTTTTTTTTTTAAATTAAAAGGAATTTTTTAAAAAATTAAAAACTTTTAATTAAAAAATTAATTTCAAAAAGCATTTTTTTTTTTTTTTTCAAATAAACATTTTGGGGTTTTTTTGTAAAAATTATTGTTTTTATTATTTTATTTATCTTATTATTTATTTTATTACTTATTTTATTTTTATTATTCCATTATTTTATTTTTTATTTATTTTATTTTGTCAATCTAATTATTTTTGATATAAAAATTTTCAAATAATTTTGTAGTATCAAAAAAGAAAAATATTTATTGATATGGAAACATCCAAGCTAACCAAATTAAATATTTATCATGCTATGACGTTTTATTATTTATCGATCGTATTGAAATCGATCACAAGATCATATGCACTAATGGGGATAGATATAGAACACGACTTTGATGTAATATACTGAAATGTAAAAAATAATATAAAAATTTAATTTTTAATATTTAATCAAATAAAAATTTTCTCGTGATTATTAATTTGATTTATTTAATTCTACAGTGTAAAATATTACTAAATCGTAAACTTTGTTAAACTTAAAAAAAAGAAAGAAACAATTAAATCTCAAACTTCCTTAAATATTTTTCAAATTTCTATTGTGAATAATCTAAAATTTTCATAAATTCTTTCGAAGAAAAATGTTAAAAATAAAAGTATGTTATTATTATAATACTGAATAGTTTTCTAGTTTATTTAGTATTATATAAATATTTATAAAAATAATCAATCTGATGATGATATTATAAATTTATGATATTATAGGAATTTTTAAAGTTAATAAATATAAATATTCGAGTTAGGGATCTGATGGCCGAGTGACTGAAGCGCTCTGGTGCTCGGTGCAATAGTTTTCGAATTCGAGTCCCGCTGGTGCCATGCATTCACTTTACACTGTAGGTCCCGGTCTAATATGACTGTAGAGAGTTGAGCGTAGTCCTGACAACTCACTCCATAAAAAAAGAAAACATCTTTTGTCTCGAAATTTGCCAGTAGCCAGACGGCCTTGGCCCACCATGGGGATGTTGAGCTAATGAAGAAGATATATTTGAGTTATTTTTCAAATGTTTAATTCAGTAAAAATGTTTAATTTATTTTTATTTCATTAAAATTATTTTTCAAATAATTTTGGGTACTACAAAATTGAAAATTGAAAATAATTAAATCACTTTTAATGGTCACAGAAATTTAGTGGCTATTGTTCTGAGTTTCCAAAATGGATAAATGCAATTCAAATCTCGACAAGTTTATCATTGACTTGAACAGGGATGGGCCCTATAAATCGGTTGGTCATGAAAGTTATTAGGGTTGGAAAGAAAAGTAGAAACTTTAAAAATTATAGTTATAAAAGGCAAAATTATTTGTTACATTTTTCATTTCAGTTTTATTTTTTTTTTTCTCGTGGGTTTATTCTAAATTGAAATATCTTTTTAGTTACAAATATTTTTAAAAATACAAAACGAGTAAAAAATTGGAATTTTTTTATTTATTTCCATTAACATTGAATAGCATTTATTTGTTTTATTTTTTACTGCAAAAATGAAACAATTTTTAACAACACGTAGTTAGACCTGAGGCAATCGGTTGAGAATTGGAACTGGGAAAGTGAAAGGTTTGGCTCAGATTAATGGCAAATGTCAAAGAGATAAGATCCTCTTTTCATTGCTACCTTGGCTGTCAATAAAATATATTTTAACGTGAATAATGAATCAATAAGTTGTTTATTTAGTATTGCATAAATATTAAGTGATAAAATATATAGAGGTGGTTATCAAAATAATGGAAACGCCTGTGAATAAAAGTGACCTTTAAGAAGCTTCGTATGCATTAGAATTTAATCTTATTTACCTGTATTTTTTTTCTTTTAGTATAAAACGTCAGTATAAGGTAACTTAGTCAATCATGAAATTCTCTTCTATAGTTTATGTGTGTGTCCTCCTAATGCACAATCTGTATTGGTACCTTTCGGCCCTTTTTCCGGCAGGAAATCTCCACGGTCTCGTCTCCGGATGTTCGAAATTTGACAGCCATAGTTGCTTACCTATTCCAACGTGAGGTTGGGAGAGAGAGAGAGTTGAATTTCACACTGGCTTTTATTGTTAAATTTATAGTGCCACCTATGAAAAGAAAATTAATCATACCAGAATTGACTTTAAACGAAAAGCAGCACGCAGATCTAGAAAAAATGTGGACTTAAGTTGTTAAAATTGCTATAATGCTTTTGAAAACAATAGCACCTAAATTCGAAGAAAATAAATGGGCTTCTATTTATTTGGTGAATAGACAGAAAAAACATATTTTTATTGCCACCACATGACACTAATAATTGTTTGTTTAAGAATTACGAAAGGAAAATAACATCACAGCTCTTTATGCATCTAACACCATCTTGATATTATGTTTTTGGTTTTATTATCGCTTGCGTCTATTGTTTTTTATTTTTGATCGTTATGAGATGCTTTGGACACATAAATAGTTAAATATTAATAAAATAATGAATAAATTTTACAGATAAATAAATTAATAAATAATTTTATTGTGGTTTTATATTAGAATTCCGAATGCCATGCTAAAATTTGCTGGCAGTTTGTTATTGATGATGCTTACCAATTTATTTCTTTGATATAAGAGATTGATAAGATTTATGATAATATATAATACGATTGATAAGATTTATTTTCAGAAGCCGAACAACCTCGTGTTATATATGCTAGTTTTCTATATTTATCTAGAGAATAAACACGATAAACCTTTCACGATAAATTTATTCTTTAGATTTGAAGAATAATAAATTCCCAATTGCCATTCGTAGAAGGGGGAGTTCGTTTCAGATTGCTGTAACAACAAAATAGATGCAGAACAGCACCCCATTTTCTCATGATTCAAAACTATCTGGGATATAAATCTGCTGTACATTGATTCAAGGGCGACTGACCTTGAGTTCATTCGCTGTGACCTTTCAATGGCGGCCTGATGACAAATTGGCTAGCTCTCTGGCCTTTAGTACCACAGGCTTCAGGTTCGAATCCTGACGGTGGCATGGATGTTTGTGAGTGGTTCGAAATTCACGTTAAACTGTATGTTCTGGTTAAATTAACCGAAAGTGTGCACAAAATGACCGTAGAGCAACAAAACAAACCTTTCAATAATGAATAAACTGTATTAACAAACATCATTTGATTCATATGGTTATTGTTAAGATATAATTGAAACGTTTCTTTACATTTTTTTTCCCTTATATAAAGTGATTATTTAGTGGTGTCAATTCTCTTCAAAATTTCCTCCAATTTTGTTCCAAGAAAATATAAATTAGGCAAAATACTTGAAATGAAATCAAGATAAACACTTAGAAGAAAAATAAATAAAATAAAATAAAAGCATAATATTTCATTAATCGAACATCAATAATGAAAAAAAAAAAATTATTTTTTATTTATTTATTTATTCATTTTTATTTTTTACGGGAGTTTAAAAGGTAATTTTCGTGTTATTAAAGTAAACTGATATAATGAATAGAGTTTTAATATAAAATTGAAACAATTTATCTGTGCAACTCTATTTTCTTTTGTCGAACATCGATGCTAATGTGTTTCACTAACAGTCCACCAGCGGGGGTAAGAAGGGAGGGCATTCCTTCTGGGAGGACTGCCTTGTACGGTAGAATCTCAAGTCGAACTTCAAGGGAGACGCCACATAACTCTAGTTGTAGAGTTTTCGACTTATGGAGGATTTCGACTTACGCGGATTTTGTAAGGAAATATTCGACTTGTAAAGGTTTAGATTCTTTCTAACTTATTTTGGGTTAGAGAGGTAAAATAAATAAAAATTCAAGTTACAGAGATAACAAGAATGTTTATTTGCAACTTAAAAGTTATATTACGTATTACAATAAAAAATCAAAATAATTCCGAAACAACCTTAAAATTAAAAATATTATGTATTAAAAAAAGTTGGGTTTTTTTTTTTTTTTTTTTCTTTTCTGGTTTAGACAATTCGATTGTTCTCTATCTATAGCAATAAGTTGTAAAAAGGTGGTAAAATCAAACATTGATAATATTTGAGATACAGAAGTCCAAATTTTATTTTTATTTATTTATTTTTTTTCCCGAGTTACAGAGGAAAAATACATACCGAAATGGCTTGTGGGGAATGACTAATTATTTCGAGTAATGGAGGTTTTGGGACTTGAAGGGAAGGGGAACAAAAAATTTTTTCGAGTTGTGGAGGTTTCGACTTAAAGAGGTTCTCTTGTATTTGTATATTGCAAGTAATAAAAGAATGACGGCAACAGTAAACTCCCAAGTAGTTTAGGAGAGTAGTCCGGTCCAAATTCCAGAGTAGTCTCCCAGTACTCCAAACCTCCAATAGCCTGGCTGGCGATGCGAGGGATATGTTTAAATAAATTATCGCAATCTTTGCCGAAATTTCTCATTTCTTAAAGCAGTAACAGCACTTGAAGCCACTAGCGAATCCGAACAAGATTTATCCTACATGATAGTTGCACATGTGCCTATTAGATTATTATTTCGTTGAAAAAGCTTCCGTGCAGAACTTCTATTTTTTTTTTTTTTTTTTAATTAGCAAAAAAATTATTATTTTTTTTTTTTCAAAACATTCTGATGTTTTTATATATGTATTTTTTTTCAACATCTGTAAGGAAAGATTTCAATTGAAAGTTATCTGTTTTATCTCTCTGTGATACTCCTCTGAAATAATTATAACAGATTTACATAGTTGAAAATTAATTTGTTTAAAAAATATTTACAGATGGGAATACATTCAATCAGATATTCAAGAAATCAAAAATCAATGCTTGTTAGGTACAACCCTGCTATTGAATTAATGAATGCTCCTCTCCTTTAAATCTGTGAGCTGTAAAGTTATATATATATATATATATATATATATATATATATATATATATATATATATATATATATATATATATATATATATATATATATACCCTCTTCCACACACATATACAGTTAATTAAGATATAAAATATAAACGTAACCTCTGACTCTCTTTACAATGTTATTCCGAAAAGCGTCTAAAACTGATGTTGATGAAATGATAATGATTAATATTATAAGATTATTTAATGTCCATTATTTTAATAAAGAAACAAATTTTAAAAATTATTAAACCAATTAAAATATTAAAAAAGTATAATTAATCGATAAGAAAATTATTGAGGTTTTCACAATGTGTTTAAGTAATAAAAACCAAAATTATTTTCGTATCAATCCAAAATATAATAAATATATTGCCAAAAGATTAGCGGAATCGTTATAATAAACGGACTAAATATTGTTACAAATGTTGATTAAAAAAATCTTTTTTATGTTAGATAATATTTCTTTGAAAATAATTTCATGCATTATGTAAAGCGTAGTGACTAAATATTTTCTTCCACAAAAATGCTGAAATATTATGAAAAGGAAATATTATTGGAACTTTTTCATCCAATAGATGGCGCTGCATAACTCGCCCTGAATTGACAGGAAAAGTTAGTTCGAAAAGTCGCCTCTGAAGAGTGGATTATCTTTTCTCTACTTTCGCGCTCGCCTGAGACTTAATAAAAATTGGTTTTGTATACTTCCAATTACATCTATTTCTTTAGTACTTTTTTAAATAGACAAAAAATGAAATGACTTTTTTTTGGAACACTTTTTTTATGTTGCATTAAAATATTCTATTTAAAAAATTATTGTTTATCACAGAAATAATTTTTGAAATAGAAACAGAATTAGATGATAAACAAGTAATATATAAAAAAAAAAAAAAAAAAAAAAAATTAAAGTCAATTCCTACCTTTTTTTTCACTATATTACAGAAAGTCCCTTTTTATAAATAATTTTCATTCATTTTTTAAGTTTATCGGGTGCCATCTATTGGTAGATATATGCAAATTAAAATCTAAAAATACTAAAATTAATTAATTAAATTTAATTACTGAATTAATATTTGAAAAACTGTGTTAACATCAAGTGTCATCCACTACACGGTAAAAAAAAAAAATGTATTTGAACTTGAGCGGATGAATAAAGATTATTTTATTAACGATTGAAAATTTGAACAAGTTATAGATAGGGAGAGTGTGAGCTAATAGAAGGAATTGAAAAATAAATAACAAAATTGGCTTGTTTTAAACATCAGTATACTATTAATAGTTACTTTATCAATCATATCAACGTTTTCTGTAAATGTTTCTTAAACAATTGCATTCCTTTCATTTGGCCAGGTTCAAAAACTTTTGTCAGAAAGTATATTATAATTTATGTTTACAATCCCTATATAAATATGTTCACCATTAAGGGAAGAATATATTATATTTGTCACAATTCAGCACTAGAGCCAATAAAATAAATTGAATAAAAGTTAGAAAAAAAAAAAAAAAAAAAAAACTACAATTAAAAAATATTTTTATTTGTTTTGAAAATGATAAAAATAACTAGTTTACTACCTATTTTTATTATTACGTTTATATATAAAAAAAGTTCCGAAAATTGGATAAAAAAAATTGTTTCGCATAAGTGCATATTGAGCTTTTTTGAGGAATATGATTTATAGAGCATTGAAATGTAAAGTGTAAAATCTGAAGAAAAATTTATTTTTATTCTAGTATTTAACAAATAATTGCCAGGGGGAAAGAAATTCCATGTTAAAAATCCATCACTTATTTTTTCTATATATAGGACTTTTGTTTTTATTTCATAGTTAATTCTATTTAATTATTCACATACTTGTCTAACTATTTAAATTAGATTTCTCCCATTTTTAATTCAAACTTTTTTTTTTTTATTTATGGATTCATAATTCGCACGTTCAAATTAAAGTGAAAATTAGTATTACAATGATTTATTTATATCAAAGAAATTATTAGCTAGAGTAGGGGTGGCCAAACCAAATCATCTTGCTGGTCACTTTGCATCACAACGCGTCATGAAATGCATCATAACTCAGTGGGCCACATATAAAATTATATGTCCCCATATTAGATTTAGATCCACTAAAGACATTTTTTGGGGAGAAATATTGAAACCTAGTGAGTTATTATTCTGTTTACTATTATTCTTACATGTAAACATAGATAATGTAGTAATAATAATACAAGACGCACATTGTAAAGAAATAAGGTTGAGGGTTCGAATCCGGCACTCGGATCAATTCACTATTTTTATATTTTTGCTACGATGTGCACCTGAATCCTTTCTTAACGGCTAGTGAATAGTTAGGTTTTTATTGTACGCTTTTTTACCCCTTTTTTTTGTTAGGAAAATAAAAGGATGGAAGAAAATCAAATAAAATAAAAATAAAAATTATAAAATGAAAATATAAAAATACGGTCCTGATTGTGGCCTTTTTTTTTTTGTGTGGACTAACCATTTACTTTTCAGCATCAACATACAACTGCTCTCACCGTTCAGCATAATCCCTGTTCACCTGGTTTAATGAGTTTTTATAACTCTGTTTACTTTTTAATATTTTGGCATCGACAACTGGTCCCTAATTGTACTGAATTTAAATTTAACTTTTAATTTCATTTATTTTGTATATTACTTTTATTTATTATTAGTATTTTTATTTTTCTTTTTTTTTTTGAGTACCATTTAACTTGAATTTTTTAGAAATATTATCTTGTTATCCATACTAACCTAATTAAGCAGCCAATTAAAATTTAAAAGCATATTTATTAATTAAGATGAGGAGGTTTAAGGGGTATTTCCCAGTTGGTACTCCGTAATCGGTACGCCAGTTGCCAGTTGTAAAGAAATATATAATACTAAAAATGAAAGATAATATATATATATATATATATATATAGTATAAATGAAATAAAAAAAATGAAATCATTAAAGAATATTTTTTTTCAGTACGATAGTTGTTCCTCTACTCTTTCACTTAGCTTTAGTAAATCAATCTCAATTTGGATTTTGCACATCTAATAGCTGTAGCAGGTTAGCGTTCGTTATGTTTGAAAGTTTTTTTGTCCGTTATGTTCTAACAACTGGTACCAGATTTCTCAAATTGGATAATTTCTCTTTTGGGATGTAAGTGTTGTAAAAATTTATTTTTGATTCTGATGTTTCAAAAATGTATTTTAATTCAATATTGTATTGTAAGTCAACCAGTTCCATTTCGAGATATTCTGGGGCTGATTCGATTTCAACGTGAAAGGGAAAATTTTGTTATATTTGTCTAAATTACAGAATCGGCTTTCAAAGGCAGCTTTAAGTTTTCTTATTTCTTTTGCATATTTGGTGTAATTTTGAATATATGGATCCACAAATAATCTATTTTTTTAATGCATTGGTTTTCACTACTTTGGCCATTATAAAATAAATATTTTTTTTTTTGTAAAATAAAAATCTCACGGGCCGCAAAAAATATTAAAGGCGGGCCGCGAGTTGGTTAGAGATTAACGATAGTAAAATTTTTTAGTCATAAAGTCTTCAATTGTCACAATATAATGTGATAAATTAACATTTGAGGAAAAAAATAGCGGATTGTATTTTTTTTCATTAAAAATATGAAGATATTTTTAATAACCAAATATTATAAATATGCAATAATCGGAAATAATTTTTTTTAAAGTAATTATTAGTAATTTTTATACTTTGTAAACAGGTAAATAAATTGCCGTAAACATAAAAATATTTAAATTCCAAACTCATAATGAATATTTTTATTTACTAACAAGTTTGTCAACAACATATGAAATACAATCCAAAATTTCAAAACTAATATCATACCTCTGAAGGGAAAAACCTCTGAAACCTCTGAAGGAAGCATGTTATAAATGATTTCTCGGAATCTTCTTTCGCATTAAACTAACGATTCCAAGGGGTCAGAAGGGACAATGAAAAAGACACCCCAAAGGAACGATAACCGTTCCTCCCATCTTTGACCCTTGGAAAAATTTCCCACGATCCCTGGTCAATAAATTTTTTTTTTCGTTGGGTGAAGAACCGTATTTTTATCTCCTGTTCAAACTGAACTGGGTGACAGTATGAAGAATGTAAACCAGAAAATTATTTTATTCTTTCGACCCTACAATAAATAAACATTTTTCTTAAAATAAATCTTAGAAAGATGTTAAAAAATTTAAAAAAAAAAAAATTTAAAAAATCAATCTTAGAACGTTGATAAAAAATTTAAAAAATAAATCTTAGAAAGATGTTAAAAGAAATTTTTAAAAATAAAGCAATTTAAAAAAATTAAGAAATTGTAAGATTATTTATAGCATTTAATGCACGAAAAAATTGATAGGTAAATTATTTTGAATTTTCTTATAAATTGTGTAATTAAGAAAACTTATCTTATCAAAGTTGGGGCCTGAATGGCCGAGTGGCTAGCGCTTGGTACCACAGGTTTCGGGTTCTAGTCCCAGTGGTGTCATGGATGTTTGGAGTGGTTCGGAATCCACTTTAAACTGTAGGTACCTGTCTAACATGATCGTAGAGCGTTAGGGCTTGCCTTAAGGCACCAAAGACAACTGTCTAAGTGTTTGCCAGCTGCATTAGAAATAGAAATCTTATCAAAGTTAAGTCAGAAAGGTACAAAAAAATTTTATCAATGCAGCTATTTATATAATAGTATGAATTGTAAAAGTGTATAGTCTTTGACGATAAAATACCGTAAATTTAACTTCAAAAGTTCCAGATGTTTTCTTAGAATTTGATCAGTAGTATTACGACATTAAAAAATACTTATAGTGTATCGAAATATTTTAGCGATTTAAAAAAAAAAAAAAAAAAAAAACACATAGATAAAGTTATTAAATATATTGTGCCTTTTTTTTATCTCTTCATCTCTCAACATACGAGATTGTATTATTTGAGTTTCTATCCATATTTATTTATGAAACAAAATATTCTGTTAAGTAGCAAAGAAATATCTGATATGATTAGTGATACTTCTTTTAAAAATTTAATTTTATTCATCTTTTAATGAAATCTTTTTTTATTTACTTTTTTTTTTAAACAAGGATTATTAAATTGATTTGATCATTAAAGAAAAACAAGGAATTTAATATGAAAATTATATGCTCCAAAAGCATTTTTGAGAATCAAACAGAATTGCAAACCAATGCCACATTAGAAACTATGTAATTCATAGAAAAATAATTCCTTTACTATTTAGTATGTTTATTTATATTTATCACGTATTATTGCATAGTAAATAACCGTATTGACATCGCATTGATTAATACATATATATTTTAAATATTTGATTCAATTTTTTGTTATTTGCTCATATTTATGACTGATTTTTTTTTTTTTTCTCATGAACAGGTTATTTGAGAGATGTTCAATCATATTAAAATATAACCTTATATCGATTTGTAGTTGTTTTCTCTGACATAATCACAAAAAAGTATTAACAAATTTGGTTACATTTATTTTTATGTTTTTCAGTTTTGTACAGAGACTGGCTTGAGTGCAGCAACAACTAATTTGTTATATACATGTTTTTCCCCAAGCTCTACTGTAAATTGTGAATTTAATAATAATGTATTATTAATATGGGTCTGATGGCCGAGTGATTAGCACTCGATACCACTGGTTTCGGGTTCGAGTCCCATGGATATTTGTAGGGGTTCGGAATCCCCTTTAAACAGTAGGTGTCGGTCTAATATGACTATAGAGCGTAGGGCTGGCAATACTATCCTATAAAAAAGAAAGCCTCCCCTGTCTCGAAGCGGCCTGGTGGCTAAGTGGCTAGCGCTCAGGCCTTTGGTATCCCAGGCTTCAGGTTCGAATCCTAGCGGTGGCATGGATGTTTGTGAGTGGTTCGAAATCCACGTTAAACTGTAGGTCCCGGTCTGTTTAGCCTAAATTATGCACAAGATGACCGTAGAGCGACAAACCAAACCAAACCTGTCTTGAAATCTGACTTGCCCCACTATGGGGGTGTTGCGACAATGATTTCATTATTTTTATGAAGCTACTTTCAAAAAAAAAAAAAAAAAAACATTCTTATAAAGCCCATTAAAAAAAAAGACATTTCCTAATAATATTTTCTTGAGTAATACGGTCCGAAAATATTTTTTTAAGTTTACATCAATTTAAGTATTTTTAAATCTTATTACAGCAATTATTTTAATAGTTTAAAATGTAAAATGCTAACCACAAATATCTAAAATAAATTACAAATTTTATATTAAATAATTTTTAACTTTACTTGTTGATCAAACAAAATCAATTTAACAGCTTTTGTTTCAAAAATTATATAAATATGTCTAAAAAGTATTTTGAAAATTCAATATTATTTAGTTCGGAATATGTAATATTCAGTTCACTTCTAGTTCAAGGTAAGCCGGGATCAAGTAAGCAGCAAGGTCATCAGAACTCAGTGTGACAGCAGTGACAATCATTCATACAAGTAGATTCGATAGATTATGAGTCTCACATTATAATCACATTGCCTCCCAGGACATATTTTATAATATAACAATCTAATGCGCAATAGATATTGTTTGAGATTATCGCTAAAATAATTAATCCTCCTTATCAGGATAATCAAACTTTTCGGATTAATTTAAGCAATTTTTTTTTTTTCAAAACATGGAATTTTTATGATCTGTGAATTTGCGGATTTAATTTGATATAGCTGTTTGATTGAATAAAATAAGCCACTAAATACTCATTTTTATTATTTTAATACTTAAAATACAACACTTAAAATTATATGACATAAAAAAGTATGTTATCAAATGATACTTATTTTTATTGACTTAATAGATAATGTGTTGAAAATAAAAGTTTATTATATTAAAATAAGCAATTTAATTTAATACAGTAGAACCTCTGTAAGTCGAACTTCAAGGGAGAAGCCAAATAATTCGAGTTATATTTTCGACTTAGGGGCATTTCGACTTACGCAGATTTTGTAAGGGAAAATTTTCGACTTGTAGAGGTTTAGATTCTTTCTGACTTATTTTGAGTTAGGTAAAATAAATAAAAATTTAAGTTACAGAGGTAATAAACATGTTTATTTGCAACTTAAAAGTTATATTATGTACTACAATAAGAAATCAAAATAATTCCGAAGCAACCTTAAAATTAAAAATATTATGTATTAAAAAGTCAGCTATTATTTATTTATTTTTATTATTATTATTATTATTTTCTTTTTTGCTTTAGACAATTCGATCGTTCTCTGTCAATAGCAATATCTAAGCTATAAAGAGCAGAAAATTCTTTTTCTTCCGAGTTGCTATTTCATAGAATTGGTTATTCTATTTACTATATACTCATACATTGTTTTCTAAGAAACAATGGCGTGCATTGTCGGCAAATCCTTAAAGTCGGTAATTTATTTTTTCGAGCTATAGAGGTAATTAGTTTCAAATGATCTAGTTGTAAAGGTTGTAAAAAAAAAATTGTAAAATCAAACATTGCCAATGTTCGAGATACAGAGGTCCAATTTTTTTTTCGAGTTACGGGAAGGAAAATATATACCAAAATGGCTTGCGGGGATTGAATAATTATTTCGACTTATAGAGGGTTGAAATTTCGAGTAATGGAGGTTTTGGGACTTTGAAGAGAAGGGAAATTTTTTTTTCTAGTTGTGGAGGTTTTCGACTTAAAGAAGTTCTACTGTATATACTTAATCAATAATATGATTACCATACTATATGCAAAGTTAATTTGGAGCTGTGGCCTAAATTTGAGAGAATTCATGGTTGTTGTACTAATCCCCCTAGTGCAGGAAAACCTACACTAGGTCCAGAAGACCCCACACGTGGTTAAGGGTAATATGCAGCTTCACTTTAGCGAAGAACCACAAGGGGGCTGAAGACTGACTAACCTGAACCTTAAGACAACGCTCTACGATCATATTAGACATGGACCTACGGTTGAAAGTGGATTCCGAACCACTATAAACATCCATGGTACCGCCAGACTCGAACCCTAAATCTGCGGCACCGAGCGCTACACACTCGGCTATTCAGGCCTAGAGAATTCATGGTAAAGACATCAATGGAAGTAATTCAAATAGTGTGTGGCCAATTGCTCTATACACTCAAAGACATCTGCACCCATAGAGGGATCGTTTGCACCTTACATCCCTTCGGATACTTTGCATCTTCTTCCTCCGCTATAGCCCCAGGGGGAAATTTGACAATTCTATTGATGGTCCACCCATAGAACTGACACCCATAGAAGAACCCCACCCCTAAGCTGAGTGTTTTGTATCCCATTCTAAATCTGTCTTAAGCTTTCTTTTATAGGACAGTTGATAGCAATAAAAATTCTAAAATGTGATATATGCCATGAAAAGCAGAACTGCAGCTGTTCTCTGACTCGTCCTTTTTTCTTAGGAAAAAAAATGTCCCCCTTGAAGAGAATTAGGGATCTTGTCTTCGGCAGCGTAAGTGTTTGCGTTAAAGCAGTAAAAGAATCTTGCAATAGTAATAAAAAATAAAGCACAGACAATCATCTGAAAAAGACCACCTTCGTAGCTGCAATCTCTATGCGCCATCAAATTTTTCAGGTGAGGACTTTTGTATCATACAAACTATAAAAGCGACCTAGCCATCATCTAATAACAAAATATGAGATCTACAAATTTCGAAAATCTTCTCAACTGCGTTCTGACAGTAAAGGTGGCCTGGTGGCCAAGTGGCTAGCGTTCTGGCCTTTGGTACCACAGGCTTCAGGTTCGCACCTGGCGGGGGCATGGAAATTTGTGAGTGGTTCGAAATCCACTTTAAACTGTAGGTCCCGGTCTGTTTAGCCCAAAGTGTGCACAAGATGACCGTAGAGCATTAAATGCATACATGACATGGGATTTTATAATTTGTGTACAGGAAATTTTTTAAAAAGGAGGCGTTTGCGTTACATACGTAATATGATTATTTTTAGATAGTTTTTGGAAAAGGTATTGATTAGATATTTTTAATAATAAGTCAATAGAGACTTTTTATGCAGACTACTTGACGTGATTTACGAGTAAAATAATTTAGATTTTGATTTACAAAATATTCATGAAACCAAAAATTGATGATTTAATTAAAATTTTTCAAGCGGGAATGATTGAACAGAGGAGTACAAACTAACTCTATTTTTATTGTCAGTAACTTTTGTTTTCAAAAATATAACGAAAAAAATATTAATATTTATTTTTATCAAATGTCTAATTGATGTCCATAGGCTTTTGCGATGGTAATACGCTATGAATTTACGAAAGTTTGATATATATATATAAATTTCGCAAATTATGATCGAAGCGCATTCAATGAAAGATTTCAACGCATAGAATCAGAATATACTCGTATATGAGTTTTAAAATTATTATTATTATAGTATCTGTTGTAAAATCTGTAATTATATAAATATGAATAAATTTTATTCCCAAGTATTTCAAACGCTTAACGCATCTTTTATCTCTCTGTATGCATGTATCATTGTTTTTCTAATTCAGCTGGAAATTAGGCATTTATCTTTATGCCATAAGCAAGGACTGCGCTGACGTTACTCATTTATCACTATCACCATTTAGGGGCACGTGTAGCTTGACTAGCGCTCTGTCACTCGGTACCACAGGTTTCGGGTTCGTGTTCCGGCGGGGCCATAGTTGTTTTTAGTGGTTGGTAATCCAATCGAAACAGTAGATCCTAGTCGAATATGACTGTAGAGTGTTGGGTATAGGGCTGATAACCCTACCTCTTAAAAAGAAAACATCTCCAGTCTCGAAATGACAGTAGGCAGACGGCCTTAGCCCATCATGGGGCTGTTGCGCCAATGAAGGAGAACTGAATAAGTTATGAAAGATCTATATAATCGTGTTTGTAAAAATTGTATTAATTTTGTGACATCGGAAATTTGTGCTATAAAATCTAAATTACACAATCTTTGGGTGTTCAAAAGAAAAGGAGCACTTCGTTGAGTTTTTGCAGTAAACAATTTTCATGCATTTTTTTTAAAGCACATTAATTGGATTTTTATTCTAAGGAATTTTATTTCTCAAAATTTTATTATTTTTTCTTATAATTAATAAAAATATTATTGCATTAATCGCATCGAACTTAATGAAATTCATTGATTCATTCGAACTTAATCATTCATTCATTCAAAACCTGTCGCACCGAGTGCTAGTCACTCAGCCATCAGGACCCAGATCTCAAATTATATTGAGAAAATTTAATTTTTTTGGATGGAATTCTTAAATTGCGGAAACATAATTTTTAAATTTCTTTTTATTAATTTTAAATCAACAGCAATTCAGGTATGCACACAAAATAAAATAATAATAATAATAATATATAAATGCATAACATACGTTCACTGAATGGTAAAATTAATTCCAAAACTTCATTCTTATAAGGTGTTTTTATTATTTATTTTACTTTATTTTTTAATTTAATTTTTATATTATATTATATTTTATTAGTATTATTATTTATTTTACTTTATTTTTTAATTTAATTTTATATTATATTTTTATTTTTATTTTATTATTATTTATTTTGGTTTATTTTTTAATTTATTTTTATATTTTATTTTATTATTATTATTTTATTTTAATTTTTGTTTTTATTTTTTATTATTATTTAAATTTTTTGAAATGTAACAAATTCGTGTTAAGCAGCTTTTGCATACGGTAGATTTTTTTTTTTTTTAAATAAAGATTAATGCAATCTTAAAAAAAAACTTTTTAACTAAAGTTATTTTAAATGAAAACAAATTAAACATTTGCAAATGTATAATTTTGCATTAGTACACGTACATTGACGATTGTGCATCTATATTATAAAATATTTTCGTAGCAATAAACGTAGTTTAGCAATAAACAGCAATACAGTTGAAAACAGTAGCTTAAAAGAAGAAACAACAAAGTTTAAAATTAATAGTTTTTGAATCTTAAGATTTTATATTCTTCATTCATTCTTTCAGGTACTTGAACTAACCGCAGGATATTTTGACCATGACATTTGACACATGCGAATGCAAACGAGTTGGACGACCAGATCTTTAACTGTCTATTGATTTCCAACTAAAAATCATATTCGGAACACAATCACGTCTTTTCTAAGGGGTGGACTAAGAATGTGTTTAAAAGTTCCTTTCTCATTACTAGTGATACGAAAGAATTCATTCCTTGAGATTAACACGATGGTAATCCCAAAAAACTTTGAGCAGTTTTTTTAATATGTAGAGCATATGCTTGCTTAGACCTACGTCCAACGAAGAAGCATTGGAGCCGATCGCCGGTTCTTCTTAAGTGAAGCATGGAAAGAACGTGTCTGATGCCTAATTTAACAGCAACCGTATTCCTGCACGCAGAAAGTGCTACTAAATTCTGACACATCCTGGAACTTTTTCATGTATCATTAAGCGTATCTGAGAGTATTCGTGAGATCAATTTATGAATAAAATAATGTATATTGGTGAGATAAAAAACACACTCAATTGGTGAAATATGCATCTTATCTGAAATTTACAATGCGTTAAATGAGTAATTTTTTAAATGGCGGAACCAAAAAAAAAAATTCCTTTCTTAACTTTAAAAAAATTTTATTCTAAAAATAAATTTTGTCAATTTTTGTAATATTTTACAGCCTCAATAATTAGTGTTGGTTTGTTGCTCTATGGTCATTTTGTGCATACTTTAGGCTAATTAGACCGGGACCTACAGCTTAACGTGGATTCCGAACCACTAACGAACATCCATGCCACCTCTAGGATTCGAACTTCAAGCTTGTGGTAGCCAGAGAGTTGGACAATTGGCCATCAGGCCGCTCGAATCACCTAAGTGTACAAGAAAATCAAATATAGTGGTGCTCCAGAGTGCTATGTTGATTGACAGCTTGGAGTATAAACCTTCTTCCGAAGGATGGTCCAGATACTGCATGGTGTCTGCAGCAGTTGGGCAATCCAAGGCATAATGAGGATTAAGCAGGACACCAGGGCACTCGCAACATTTTTAGTATTATTTAATGCCGTCAGCAGAATTTTTCATATTTTTGTGGGGCCTTATTCAGCTAAGTAGCAGTTGTTTTTCTGTCGTCATTCAGTTCTGTAATTTGGTATTTGGAAGGAATTATGAGCTTAGATTTTGCCAAAGCATTTGCATCTGCAAGGGAATTTGAATTAATTTAACCTATTCAAATGAATTTACTGTCTAACAAAATTAATTAATATTTAAAGCTTAGGTACCTTTAATGTATTTTAACAGTTATTCAAACTGATAAACGTTACTTTTGCGTAGGGGAAAACAATAATCTCGGGAAAAAAAAAATGAATGTTTCAAAATTACAGATAGCAAAATATTTGATTTTCGAATGCCGGACACTTTGAACCCAAAAGTCAAGAACCCACTCGCTATTAGAACAGCAGTTGTAGGACATGTACTGTGTGCTACCCAGGTAGAATGAGGACTAGTCTAATGCACCGACACTAGGATACTGCACCAACAACTATTCTCCCTCAGGCTGACAAATAAGATTTGCACCCTGTATGTCTTATTCTCGAACCCAACTGAAGGGCACTCCTTCCTATTGTGTTCATCACAGGCATGGACATGGAAACTTTTAGTTAGGCTACGTTTGTCGAATTCGAACTATCTTTCCTAGTTTAGAAACACATAGTACTATGTAAAAGGCCACTCCAGGAAAAAAAATGATAAAATAACCACATTAAAAATGAATAATTATAAAACTCCTTTTATGAAAGTGGCGAAATCAATCAAAATTTTCAAACAAATGAAATATAAAATGAAATTTGCACGAAATAAAACACGCATCTTACGTGAACGTCACTATGCATTAAATATCTTTTAATCTTGCCTGAGATTTCAAAATGAGATTCGATTGTTTAAAATAGTTGAGTGCTGTTAAAATGGTTAATGAATGTATTTTAGATAAATGAATATTCTATTCTATTAAATGTTTGAATCATTACAATCTTGCAAACAATCCTTTGTTTTTGTTTTTTTTGTAAAAACTTGCTTTTTTTTTTTTTTACTTTTTAAATTAAAAAGAGTTTAAAGAATTCATCTTTTAAAAAGCAGAATTGAGTATTTTATTTTAAAATTGTTAAGAAATAATATACATGGGCAATCTTCATATGTTTTTCTGAATTAAATATTTTACCATAAAATCTAAAGCAAACAAAAAGACAGATTTCATAAATTAAAAAAAAAAAAAAAAAAAAAAAAAAACAATACATTAAAAACAACCACGTATGTATATATATATATATATATTGTTCAGTATCATTCCCCAAGATTCATTCTCGATATAAACAGCTTTTTATCAAACGCTTTAGCAATGCATAAATTTTACTTTTTTTTGCATTTTCATATATTTTCGTACTTGCTTTTGAACATTTCAAATAAACTGTTTTAAGAAATTGAATTAACAAATGTCCATGAATAAATTAATCGATACATGTGAAGGAATAAAGAAATTAATAAATGTATTATATTATTAACTAACTAATTCGACACTACTGTCGATGTTGGAACATAGCCGTTTGCCTACTGGCAGATTCTTTTTTTATTTATTATTATTTTTTTTTTCGCGTTAAAGTTGCCAGCCTTAATCCCAACACTCTACAGCCATATTAAACCTACAGTTTAAAGTGGATTCCAAATCTCTACAAACATCCATAGCACCGCCGAGACTCGATCCGAAACCTGTGGCACCGAGCGCCAGTACTTTATATTATTAAACTGAGAATACTTGTTTTAATATTTTTTTATGGTGTCAGAATTCTTAACAACGACGAAGTGAAATAATTGCAGTCAGTTTTATTTCAAAGTTCCCATGAAAAATAAATAAATAAATAAATAAATATGAATTTTAACGATCCAAAATAATAAGATAACAAAAGGTTTTGCAAGCCATTATTTTGACACTAGAAACTGCTAGTTTGGCATAATAAGACATAAAATTTAGCTTTAATGATGTGCGAATTTTTTTTCAGTAAAACAGAAATTGAGAATACAGTATATTTTACCTTACAATCGCAATTTTTTTTTATTTTTCCGTTAATTAAATCTTATCTTCTGAAATTACTAAAAATCAGAGTATTATTCATGTCCAGTTTTTGAATTTATCTTATCAGATTTTTTTTTTTTTTTTCGTACATTTTATCAGCATTAAGAATTTCTCATCATTTGTTATGTGATGAGTCATTTCCTGTTTATTTTATGTGTACTTCTCAGTTTGCTATCTCCAGGAGGTAACGACGAGGTGTCGCTTACAATTAAATTGTGGTTTTTTTCTCACTGGTTTTGAATCAGATACTTTAACTAGATAGAACATGTGATGATGATATTCATGATAGAATATATATGGTAAAATGCTGCTAAAAATATCAATTTTCAAGTAACGACTTTATTAATAATAGTCAAAAAATATAATATTTAGGAAGTATTAAGTGAAAGATCAATTAAAAAATAAAGATAAAATTACAAAATAAAAAAAATATTAATTAAAATTACAAAAAAATATAAATTAAAACTACAAAAACTATAATTTTTTTTTATTATTTTAATTAGCTATTCATAAAAAGATATTTACATTACTATTTTTTGTGATGTTGTTAAGAAAAACCTTTTATTTATATCCTATATAATTCATTATGGGCTGTATGTAAAATATGCATGTTTTTAGTAAAAAGAATCTTGCTTTTTGAATAATTTTTTCTTACTTTATATGACTATTAAAATTTTTGATTACTTATTCCATTCAGGCATTTCACAGTCAAGAATTATGGTTCCGAAGACAGGAAAAACACGCCTTGCTGACGGAGACATATTTCCTCAGATTCATTTATCCTTCTTTAGGCACAAAGGCCGGCAACTTTGCAGCATTTAAATAAGTTACTCTTTTAAAACTTAATTCCGTTTTCCCGATGATTAGTGAGAGTATCTCCAAAAGACTACTATTGCACAATCCATCACAGCTACTACCCGAAGTGAGTTTTTTTTTCCCTTCCTTTATTTTTTAATTTTTTATTTTAACCTTAGCACCAGTTGATCTGGATTCATTGTCATGTGCTTCTTCATCTTTATTAACAGTGTTTAAACGGGAATGGGCATAACACTCATAGAAAAATCGACAGAAAGAACCTTGCTGATGAATTGAGCGAGAGAGGAGTTATTTATCAACTCCCTTTAGAAAAGAAACCAATGTTGTCGCTTAAATAATTGAAATGTCATGCCAGAAAAAGAGTTTAAGGCCGAACACTTAAAAGCGCATGAACACGATTTGATGACGTCTTTCGTATATACCTTTCAAGATTGTTTCTTTTTTTTTTTTTTTTTTTTTTTTATCCCTAGCAGGAAAAAAATTGCTTACTTAATAAATCAATGAATTGATTTTCTGTCCAACGAAGTTTGTTTTTACGTTTCTGTTAATATGTTTGCAAAAAAAGATGAGCTATATTAGAAAGTTTAGAAAGAGTTAACCAAACTTTGAAGGGTAACGGTTTGGTTATGCTTGTGGCATAAGTTCAGACAAAGGGCTGTCAAACCTACGTGTTGGAGACCATTATTTTAAAGCAAATTGGTGACTAAACAAATGTTTTCTTTGAACAAAAAGACCTGTAATAAGAAGAAAATGGCATGATATGTTTGAAGATCTCACCTAGCATTATAATTAATTAATGTAAAGAACAATGTTGAAAATCGTATAAATTTTAAATAAGTTATTTTAGAGGTGAAACGACTTTTGAACTTGTTTATTTCCGGAACAAAAAGGCATAAATGATGTCAGATTGATATTCAATAAGGCAAATAAGATTTCCTGCCATGAACTGAGTTGCGACAGAGTTATTATTTTGTATTTATATTGTAATATGTAAATACAAAATAATAACTCTGCAGCACAAAATTTCTTACTTAATAAATCATTAAGTGTTAACCATGTTAATCAAGTGTTAACCATGACTAATTTACCAACTTGAGATCATTAATTCATTTCATCTGAATCTGATATTTTTACAAGAGTTAACTTATATATATAATTTTATAAGAGTTATTTATAAAAGACTTAGCCAAACTTTGTAGGGTAACGATTAGTTACTCTTGTAGCTAACTGTATTGCTGCTGAGTTACTATTCTGTATTTATAATATATTTCTAAGTATTAATCATGAGAAATTTGAGTACCAACTTAGAGATCATTAACTCAATTTCAATCTGATAGTTTTACAAAATTCTTATCATTCATCTTTGATTTTTATTTCATGTAATGTTAAATTAGTATAGTTTTATTCAATTGCATTATGACAAATATATAAGTATTTTAAAAGCTTATTTTGCTGCATGACGTAGTATAGTAGATGATGTTATGAGAAATAGTTGTTCAATTATCTGGCGAGATGCTGATTGCAATTTAAAAATATATATAAATTGTATATAGTTATAAATTGTTAAATTTATAACTATGCATTTCAAAGTTTTAAATAAAAATCTGCAGTTCAATTTCAGATTATGGATGGAATTTCATTATTTAAGATTACAAAGAAGTAAAAGAGAATAATTTAATTAATAAAATGTAAATGTATTAAATAAATGTAAATGATTAATTAATGTTTATTATATTAGTAAACAAATGAGTAAAATAATGTTTGTTTTGCCAATAAAAACTAAAAGTTTGTTTTGCCAATAAAATCAGACTTGAAAATATCCTTATGCTTTCCTTTGTATGAATCCTAGTAAACGTCTTAAGATTAATGTGATCACAATTTTTATTCCAGAAATAACATTAATTAAACATTATTTTACTCATTTGTTTATTAATATACATTTTTTTTATTTCCGATATACATATATAATATATGCAACAGATATAGTGAATTCAAATTAATCATATTAAAAAAAAAATTGTGATCATTTTCGAATATTTTATACGACCACTTTTCAACATGATAGAATTCACAATCTTTTAGAATGATCTTCACTTACGTCCTTCCTCAACACCTATTGTATAAAAAGAAAAAGAATGAAAGAAAAGAAAAGAAAAAAAAAAAAAAGGGAGGGGTAGATATTCATTGGAAATAGACAGGTAACCATATAGATAGATACAACTCTATTATTAGTGTCAAATGCATAAGAATCTACGGTTGTGACATCCTTTGTATATTCACCCCACACAAAACCACAAGAAAGGGGGTGAGGGATCATCCCTTATAGTCTCAGGCCATTTTATTGATGTTCACACCTGCAGAAAGCATTCTATTCCAGAATCTTCGAAAACTAAAAAAAAAGAAAAAAGCACATTTTCAGGATTCGGCAGCATGTTTCTTAAGGTAGAATTCATCCATCTTATCCTCGTACTAGATTTAACAGCTCGATGCAACTTGACTTTGAGAATTTAAAACGATTATTAAAAATATTGCAAAAAAAAACTTGGTATCTGTTAACAAGGTCTAAAATTTGTAAAAACTCATAAAATAAAGTTAAGATAAGAGAGGTAAAAATTTAAAAGTCGGAGTTAATTTTTCTTTCCGATCTTATATTTAGACCAGCAAAGTCTGGACGTTTTATTCAGTAACTTCTATCTATTATTTGGAAGAATAAAAAATGGTGACTATGTTGAATAAAAAATATCGAAAGCGAGAACAATATTTAATTTTCACATTTTTACAAAGTTAATTATAATTAATTTAAAAAAACGAATAAATCTTTACAATTGCTCTTAACATAACACAAGAATAATTAATAATTTTGTTCTTAACAATAATTAATAATTTTGTTCTTAACAATAATTAATAATTGTAATCTTAACATAGCACATAAGTAATAATTGTATTCTTAACATAACACATAAGTAATAATTATATTCTTAACATAACACATAAGTAATAATTGTATTCTTAACATAACACATAAGTAATAATTGTATTCTTAACATAACACATAAGTAATAATTGTATTCTCAACATAATACATAATTAATAACTGTGTTCTTCCGTAGCAGTCTTTGAATCTAAAAGTACAGATTCTGAATAAAGATTGGTCGCCATTACTCTTGAACATTCCTCACCGATTTTGCCACTTTTTTTTATGTAACTTAGTAAGTAACATGATAATTTTAATTTATTCGTGATTAAAAAAATATTAATAAAGATTACAAAATTAGAAATCATAAAAATTGAAGAAAAAAATATATTTAATACATTGAACAATAATATCATGGCATTCTTTCATTTCAGATCTATACACAATTTAAGCAAACATATCGGAAAAAAAAATAAATAAAATTTCTTCACAAAAAATAAATAAAATTATAAAATAAATACATACAATTAACCTGAAATTTGACCATGGATATCTCATGCCACCAGAACTACAATATTAATTCTGTTTTGTAGGAATTTTGCAACAGAACAGAAAGAAAGAATTTATAATGTTTTCAAAATTTTTACTCGATACATTCTACATACTCACCAAAAAGAAAATGCTGAATAGCTGTTATAGATTTTATAAACACACAAATTTTAAGTTTAACCTAATTAAGCATTTATATTTAACTAATGAGCTCAATAACTAAGGACAGAGCTATCGCGGACATGAATATCAACATCTTTTGTTTCTATGGCAACTAATTAACATTATTTATAGTATCGAACATAGTATCGTATCTAGTTAACATTAACAGTATCGAAATTTGTCAAGCATACTTCAATGATGCGGTTATGTATGATCAAATAATAATAAACACAAGTTTTGCTTAAATACAAATCTTACCATTAATATTTCTGACGATTATTTTGAAATTTTATATCACTTAATAGCCATGTAAAATTTTTAAAATAATCTTATCAATATTAAAAATTTAATGAATGAATGAACCAATGAATGCTAATATTAAAATTTTATCTAATTCCAAACATCATACAACAATTTTGCAAACCCATTTCAATTAAAAAAAAAAAAAAAAAAAAAAAAATATCAGCCTGCGATTTCAGTTTCTGAATTCTTTAGTTTTCCTAGTTTAGTTTTCCAGTTCTAGAATTCTTTAGTTTTCTTAGTTAGTTTAGTTTTCCAGTTCTAGAATTCTTTAGTTTTCTTAGTTAGTTTAGTTTTCCAGTTCTAGAATTCTTTAGTTTCAATTTCTAAATTCTTTTAGATATTTGGCCGATTAAAGCATGAACTTAAAAATAATTACGTAATGACAATTGTAATTGAAGAAGAATTTAAATTACCTACAATGAGATAATAATTATTACATTTAAGCAAAAATTAATGGAAAAAATGAAGATTTGTAAATAAAATGGCAAAAGAGTGCAAAGTGCAAAGTTGTGTGATTTATTGGAGTACCGGGGAATAATCCCCACACCTCCGATTACAAATTAAAATTATAACTGCATGAAAGAATTAAAAACATCAAGTAAAATAAAAAGAATTAAAATTAAAAAGCAGCAATTAAAGCTCTTAGGTTAAATGTGTTGTTATAAAATTTAAACAAAACAAGGTAGAAGGATAGACTTTAAAGTTAAAATTAATCTTTGCACAGTGCATAAAAGTTAATTCCTAAATAAAAGAGGGAAAGAGCAAAGGAAAGGTAGTGCAAGCAACTCGGAGAGACGACTGAGAGCGAGTGCGGGTCAGATGTCTATAAGAACCTCGAGGGGTATGGCAAAGAAGCTCCAGAAATTGGCGTGACCGAAAGAGAATAACGATACACTGAAAAGAATTTCGAATTCAAATTTAATCGCTTTATGTTTTTAGGTATATTAATGCACGATTTGCTTTGGAAGAAAGCTAATATGACATATTTCAAAATTAGGAGCCGGTGCCTTAAATTCCCCTATCCTCAATTCCAAGAAAATGTTGAATACCATATGAATCAATTATCTAACAGCTATTTAAAACATAATCTTCAATTGTGTCAATTGGAAATTCATAAATTATATACATTTCATGTATATCAAAATAATGAGGCTTTCATTAGTAAAACAAAAAAGAGTTGAGGCATAAATATTGTTATAGAATAAACCTTAAACGATATTATAGAAAAATAATATATTATTCTATTTCTTGATAGAATAAAAAAGATTAGAATAATTTTGTTGTCTTTTTTGTTGTATCTTCTATTGTTATTGTTTAAGTTATCAATATCTAATGTGTTTATTAAAAGGGTAAAAAAAAAAAAAATTGCTTATAACTAATGAATACAGATTGAAACTTCTGAAAATTGAATAATTTTTGCACTATAATATTTTAAGTTTTCGTTTTAAATGATTTATTGAAAAAATTTCTGTGAAGTTGCTATTTTATTCACATCTCAAAAATACGTAAAAAATAATTAAAATATAAGACGCAAATTAAAGATTAATTACATTTTAATAAAAAATTTTTTTTTTAATTATGATTAATATATCACTTTTTAAACCTTTATTATAGTTTTTTTTAACCTTTTAAATATTTTAAAATCAGATTGAAAAGATGAAAATGCATGCATTGCAAAATAAGACAATAGAATGGCAGCATCAATAGATTAAAAAAAAAAAAAAAATGAATAGCAATCAGATAGTTGGGAATTATTGTTATTGAATAATTGTTATTTAGGAATTAGTTTTACTAGAAACTAAAATAAAAGTTCCGCGTGCCACTTTTCCAAAACTATATACGATGGCTTTAAAAATTTTCTGATTACGTATCTAATTTCTTAATGAAATTCTTTATGCTTAAATTCCATATCACTAAAACCTTAAGAAAAGAATAAAGAAAGTTTCACTACTCCTACCAATACTTACGCATGAAATCCTTTTTGTACAAAACTCAGTACAAAAAGGTTTCTAGTTTTTTAGTTTTATTGATAAATTCCATTGTAACAAGTTTCAGTTAAATCGTTAGATTATCAAGCAGTTTAACACCTTAGAATACCTTATATCTAAAGTTGTCTGAAGTAGATATAGTTGAAAAATTACTTGTGGAAAATTTTATAATTCGTTTCAAGATATTCTTTTAAGAACTACTATTATTCATGCGTGCTGAAACTCTTTTTAAAATTAATGAATACTTCCACTTAAAATATTCTTACGAAGAACATGGTCAGTAAATATAGATTGAAATAAATAAAGATTATTAATGGATTATGAAGTTTTATATTCATAACACATTAATATTTATACACACATTTTCATATGCCATAACACATTAAAACTACATAAAAACGTCATTACATCGCTCTTTGTTTTTCAACATATCAGGTTGTCTATTTGTTGATATTTTCCGATTTAAATATATAATATTATATTTTCCGAAATAGATAATATTTTTCTTAGTTATTAAAGGATTTACTCGTTGGTTCGTTTTTTCTAGTTCAGACAGTCCCATTTTTTTAAAGCTTATGAATATGGGGCATAATATATCCACTTTTATCAATATTTTTACGTCAACTTTGAAATAAAATCTGAATTCTTCTTTTGCTTTCGACTTATTTAGATTTTCATAACACAGAAGATCTTTGTTATGGTGAATAATCACAAAATTTATGGCAACAAATGTTATGGTATTACTATTTTTACACAAATTTATCTTCTTTAGTTACCAAACTGTACACGTCCTAAAGTTTTTAAGATGTTGCCATTGTCCCAATAAATACTTTTATTACATATCCTGTATTCGTTTTTATTTACATATCCTGTACATATCTTGTTTTGTTGCAGAGCCTTAGGAAAAAAAGACTTTATGTACTTTCTGATCAAATTAATAAACCCAAAATTTAAAAAAATTAATGTATTAAATGATTTTCTCAATTACCTCAACGACATTACCTTCTGGGCGACTCATATGACAAAGGATTAGAGAGTCACTAATCTTTTGTCATATACTTTAAACTATATGACAACTAACTAAGTAACTATATGACAATGGCAGGAAATTTGACACATATCAGCTAATCGCGCAATTTGATACTTCAAGAAAGATCTCTTAACTCAGCATTAACTATTTCTTAAGTTCTCGACTAATAAAATAAAAATAATCTTACATAATCAAACTGAAGATTTTTCCAAAAGAGAGAGTTTTTGTCCCCCATTCTTTCTAGACTATTTGGCTGTCGATGAACAATTCGTAGTATATTGGTAAATTTCTATTATTTTTATCCAGAGTTACTAAAGAGTGACTTCTAAAATTCTGTCATTGTGATTTCAGTAAGTATTTTTTTCAGACTTTTATCTAAAAATATCTCAAAAAGTTTGAGCAAGCATCGGTAGAATATTTTTAGTGAAAGTAAAAGAAATTAAAACATATAAATAATTTTCTCAGATTTTAAGCTCGTAATATATAAATAATCATAATCGTTCATTGCGCGACAGCCCAAAGTGGGCCAATTAGACGAACAGGCATTTCTATATCTGATCGAACTGTACCAATTTTTTATTTTAAAGGTTAAACAATTCTCCTCAATAGCATCTATGCAACGAAGTCTAATAGTAACTGGTTTAGCTGAAAAGATTGTTCTCAGTGTGTAACTAATATTCATAAGAAAAACATGCGCAACCCAATCCAGGCAGTTCAGTTTAATAACATGAACACATTTGGAGCTTTGAACCTTCTATATAACTGGGTGATGCTTCTTCTGTTATTCTCTTGAACTCCTCCAAAAATATTTCTCAAGACCCTGCGGAATCCTGGCCGTGGCATGGATGTTTGGTAGTGTTTCGGAATCCACTTTAAGCTGTAGGTCCCGGTCTGTTTACCCTTCGTGTGCACAAGATGACAGTAGCGTGACAAACCAAACCAAGACCCTGCGTTCAAAAATATCCAAAATCTTTCTCTTATATTAGAGTCTACATTTCTGAAGGATAAGTCAAAACAGGGTGACCAAGAATTTTATACAATAACAGTTTTGTCTACTTATTTCTCAATGATATTAAAATTCAAAAATACATAATTACTGACTTTGTCTATTAATTTTACATTCCTATAATAAGGTCTAACAGATGGATAGACCAATAAGCTTCCTTGGAACTCGCTTACAAAAATTGATAAGTGAAACCAAACAAAAAGTTCCTCGTCTATACAGGGAAAGGATACGATACATTTAGGAGCCAGAAAATCCTTTTGTCTGACTTGAGGAAAAAAAAAAAGAGTTTCGAACTTCCAGATGACGGTTTAGGTATGTTCATTCAAAATTGTGGACTCAAAATGTGAGTGCAGTTCAGAAGGCCTCTGAGATAACCTGAATCTGCACAAATCAGCATACCAATGGCAAATGACTTCATATCAAAAGTTTTTTTTTTTTTAATGCAGTTGGCAAACACTTAGACAGTTGTCTTAGATGCCTAAAGGCAAGCGCTGCACCGACGTTACTCACTTAGCACTACCCAAGAGGTGCGTGTAGTTTGAAGATAAACTACGGACGCGGAGTAACAATATCCCCGTAAGGATCTACGATCATGTTAGACCGGGACGGGACCTACGGTTTAAAGTGGATTTCGAACTACCTCCAGGGCACTGCCGGGACTCGAACCCGAAAACCTGTGGTATCGAGAGGCAGAGCGCTAGTCACCCAGCCATTCAAGCCCTTATCAATTAAAAATAAATTAATGCATTTTTTTTTATTGACCAGTTATAAAAAAAAATTAAGTTTAAAAATGTTCTAATATTAAAAAAAGACTTGCTATATGTCAATATTTTAAAATGTTCTAAATTAATAATAAATTATTGACACTATGTTAAGAAAAAAAGCCGAAATGCAAAGCTATGTTCATCAGTGAGTTCCACACTTCGCGCGAGATGGCGCACCACACTCAAAACTTTCCAACTTTCTACGCCGGCATCCCTACACTCTTGGTAGAAGAAGAGAACAAACCCTAGAAACAAGCGAAGTAAAAAAAAAAAAAGTAGAATAGAAAAGTAAAAAAAAAAAGAACTAACTCACCTCCTTCCTTCCTATGGTCAAGTCCCAACATTCCAAACAAACAGTTTTACGATAGGAGGATCGCGATTCGCGAAGAGTGTCGGAGATCTGATCCAATAAAACGAATCTCGTCTGATTCTTTGCTGGTTCCTCCTCGCCTGATAGGCTGGAGCACCGCCCAGTGCATTGTGGGATTGTCCCGCCGAAATCGCAAAGCACGCCGCTCGGGAGAATATCAGTTTAGCGAGTATCTTTGCAGGTGAAAGAGCGAAAGTCTGAATTCTGCACGTTTCGCAAAAGCTGACGGCGGTGAAGCGAGCTGCAGTTTGTTTATAAACAATCAACGCCCTTTGTTTATTTTTTTCTCTTGGGCAGTTTTTAATACAGGGGCCAAAATTAGGGTGAAAAAGCCCCACTCCCCGCCTTCAGGATGGATCTGCATCCAGAAACGGATTCGGAAACCCCAGTGGTGAGTTTTGAAAAAGATTTGTTTACCTTTTTGGATCGCGCGCTTCAGCGGGAAAGGTTGAAAAAACAGCATGCGGTGACGTTCGCCGCAGAATTTCGCGCTTCCACCGTCCAAGTTATAATATTTTAAATAATTTATGAATTGTTTTAGATTAATTGTAATAAAAATTAAAAATATGTGCTGTTGTTGTATATACTGTAAATATTTGACTAATGGTCCGGGTTTATCAATTTTTACTTCTGTGGTGATTTTCGCCTTAATAATATTGTAATAGATTTGTTGAATACGAAATACTGTAAATATAAATTGAATACTGTAAATATTTGACTAATAGTCCGGGGTTTGTTAAATTTTACTTCTGTCGTGATTTTCGACTTATTAATATTTTAATACATTTAAATTAAGTATTCTTGGAATTAATGTCATTGCCCTAAAGTGTTAGTGTAAACAAACTAATATATTAATGATTAATCAATAAATAAATGTAATTTTGTTTAAATAAGGTTTCGTATGCATTGTCAATCAACATATCATTAGTTTATGTATTTTTGGTTGTTTCAATTGTTATGAAATAACTGCCATATTGCTGCTAATAGTAAAAATATTTAAAGCATGTTTTTAGAAATTATTGAATCCAGGCATCAATATGAATTAATTAAATATAAAAAAAAATCTGGTTTCTTCTTCAAATCTGATTATCGAAGTTAAACTCGCTAGCTTTTAATTAAAATTGTCAGATAATTTTTAATCTAGCTGCATGTTCTTTATTTTAAGTTGTCAAAATCGATTAAAGTTACATTTTTGAAGAAAAAAACCCAATCTGTGATAAATTTCACGAATATTAAAATATTCAATAAGTTTCTTTGTAAAGTTATGAATCTTTATAAAAGTTCAGTAAATAAGCTTCAAAAAGTTTTGAATGCCATGATTTTGTGTACACTATTTGGTAATTTCAAAATTAGTAATCTTTGAAAAATATACAATATAATTGTTAAATAACTTTTTCATAGTTAGACCATAAAGAACTTTGTTACATATGGCATTAAAGATGCTTTCCTTTATGATAATAATTACTTAAATGAATTTGAAATTATTCTTGGTAGCAAGTTAAAAATAGCTGGTTCTAGAACTGATGTTTGAAATCCCAATATGAAGTTCATGTATTGAATGAAGTCTTGACATTAATTTTTCAACAAATAATTGAAAAACTTTCAAAACATATAATTCTAATATAATTTATATTATAAAAGTACATTAATTTTTAAATTTTGCTAACTGAATAAATTTTTGACTTATTCAATGAAATGGACATTTTGTGCATGAAGATCTGTTACAAACCGAATTTCACTTTCTTCTTACCTGCAGCAATTTCTTGGACAATGGGCAATAAAAAGTGATCCTATTTAACTTCTTTTCCCTAAATTATAATATTAAAATATTGATTAATCAGTTTTCCGTAACAATTATCTTGGTTGCTACCATCAATGTAAATATTTTTATTAATAATTGCATCATTAAATCATTACAACTTTAATGATAAAGCTTATTTATTTCGATTATCTGTTATAAAATAACAAATATCGGATAAATAATCTCTTAAAATAATGTACTGTCAAAAATTATTTCTCTGAAAAAGTAATACTAATTTGATAAAACTTTTATCATAAAGTTATGCGTGTTTTCTGAAATTCTTTAAATTGTTTAAACTAAAACCCCTAGAAATATTTTAATATTATAATTTAGAGAAACAATATAAATTATTAATATTTTGATTTACGAAATTCTAATAGTATTAGTTTAGTTTTCGCTACAATTTAGTTAAAAAACATATTGAACTGAAATACTATTGCAACAAAGAATTGTTGTAAAAGTTTTAGTTTTTTATCGTCAATTCTTTAATATAAAAGAACTGTGTTTTTTAATCGCTAAATTAAGAGTTTCATTTCATTGAATAATTTAAAATCTTTTAGAAGTGTTATCTAATTTTATCTATCCTAAATTCCTAATTTCAGTATTAAAAAATAACTGCTCTTATAGTAGTTTTGAAATATTGGAATAAATTTTCAATCATTTTGTTCGCATTAGTTCTCTCTTAACTAGAATAACTGATTTCAATGAAGGACTAATATAGGAAATTTTTTTCTATTTGTTAAATGGTTAAGATCTTTATTTGTGCAAGTTTTTATAACTTGATCTCATCTATGTGTTATAGACATCTGAAGATATTTGAAAGCTTTCCGACATTGATAATAGTTTGTTAATAAACTACAATTTCATCGTCACTTTTATATGGAAATCCATTGAATTTTAAGGCTTATCTTATTATATGCTTCGATTGAATATTTTAAAATCTGAATTCAAATTACAGAGGAATTAAATCATTAATTATAATTTTTGAGATGTCATATACCGATCTCTTATCGTTATTGTAATGTTTAATCGCCCTGTTAATTTAAAATAAAATATAAACTTATTAACTTTTTGTATTGTTTTTGTTGCTCTTTAAGATTCATTGCATTAGCTTCTCTTCCATTTAAAACACATTTTTAAATAAACTCTGAAAATTTTCGACAATGCAATCAAAACATAATTGTGTTCAATATTTCTTTGCGAAAGAGTTTTAAACTCATTTTTTCATGTCGAAGTTTTTGTAATGAAACTTTTTGAACAAATTGAAATTTATTCCGTACATTTAATTTTATTAATGCTCAAATAAAAGGCAACTTATTGAATTTTGCTACTTTTTTAAGTAGTCATCTTTAAACTGATGTAATACATGAACTAGCCTTTACTACTTACTAAAAATAGGATCCATTTCTCAATGCACATTTTGAACTTTTCTTTATTATGAATTATGCTTCTGCCAAGTTCAATTCTTTGAAAGATACATTTGTCGATAATATTGGCATGTCATGCATTATTTATTTAGATTTTTTCACGTTTTTGATTAATGGTTTTTATTTTGTTGTCTATGGTTGTTTCAACTTTTAGATAGGATTATGTGTAAAAAAAAAGCACTTTTTCTCATTGCTTCGAAGTGTGAAATGATAGATTTCAGTGAGATTATTTGAATGTTTTGAATACTAATTTTGTAATATACTCTATAATAGGTATTTTTTTAAATAAAACTTGCCAAAATTAATTATACTGTGCATCGCACAGAATCCAGTTAACTTTGAGTTTGCTATTAGCTACCTTTTAGTAAATCGAAAAAGGTTGAATAAAAAAAAAACTTTTTGATTCTTAATTTTTCTTGGGTGAGAACTGAAATGTAATCCATATCATTTTCTTTCATCGAAATCTGACATTTTGGAATGTTATTAAAGAGTTAGAGTTAGTTATTAAAGAATTTAGATTGTTAGTTTTGCTAATAAAATTTACAATAATTAATTATACTGTGTATCGTACACAATCCAGGTAACTTCGAGTCTGTTATAAGCTAGTGATTAGTAAATCGAAAAAGGTTGAATAAAATATTTCTTTAACTTTTTGAAACTTGATTGTTCTTTGGTAAGGACTGAAATGTGATCCATATAACTTCTACCATCGAAAACTGGCATTCTTTGATGCTGAAAATCAAATTGCCATGATGGATTTATTTGTAAAAAATTGATAGTTTGGGCTCTTGTTTGAATACCACTCTTTCCCACAAATGTCGAATGGCAAAGCAAGAGGAGTGAAGAGCAGGGACACAATAAAAAAAAAAAAAAAAAAAAAAAATTCGTCGGAACTAATTGAAAATACACATAATTTGCACCTGGGTAAAGATGTCCTTAAGCCACTTTTTGTTGCATCTCCCCTTGCGACGAACTGAATAGAGTTGTCATTGAAAAGGTGGGGAGATTGACTGAATAGAAAAAGAAAGACCACAATAGGAACTTCTGCAAGTGAGGTTGGTCGTAGAACCGATACCCTACTGATTTTTACAAGTATCTGCGGCTAGATTTATCAGTAAGGTTTATAATGATTAAAATTACTGAAAATAGAAATTACTGTAGTTGATAAATTATCGAAATTTGGATTTTTTTTTTTTTTTTTTTCAAAATTCGTTTGACACTAACGGATAATGAATATTAGTATACATAAAATTTACTCTTTAGGTGATTTATTAAAAGGAAAATGTTATGAAGATATTAGATTTTAAAATGAAAAATAATATGTAATAACCTAAAAGTAATCCTAAATACTTTAAATGTAATGATCTTGATACGATTTCCATAATAAAATTAAGATTTCTGATTAAAAGCAAAATTTATTAAGTACAAATTTTTATACTTTGCAAATACAACATTAAGCTAGCATTCATATATCATAATTTATATGTTATGAAATTTTGCTATGACGACAATACGATTTATTCTACTTAATATAAGAAGAAATTATTGAACTTGTTACTAAAAGATCATTTGAGCAACTTATAATTTTGTTTATTTTACCCTAAATATTAAATGATTTTTTTTTTTTTTTCGTTATTTTGTATTATGTTTTAATCATTAGTAAATATGCCCGTTGCTCAGTACATAGGTGCCGAATGCGCAGAATTAGTATTTATCTGTGAAAGACAATATTTTAATAATAATTTGCAAATGTCATTGATTATCATATATCGGCAAAAACAGAATATTGGAATGTTATTTTATTGAGATGCATTGATCTTAAAAGTGCACGTGTTTCTAGTTATGTTTATTCATAATGGGAAAATTCATATTTAATGATAATATTCAATATATGAAAAAGATTGAAATTATTACAAATCTTCTGTAAGTGACATTAAAATAGGTATTGGATAACTAGAAATTCATTCGATTGTCATTAGCACTGAATCCAGTAGGAACATTTAATGTTAAATTCTTTGAAATCGTATCAATGAATTATTTTTAAAAATGCAATCTTGCAAACTATCAATATTACATTATAAAGGTTTCTTGTATACCTCGAAGCAGAATGCAATGTATAGTAAATCCTGAAAGTATTCGAGTCGGCAAAGACATTCGAATCGGATTTTCCATTAATCACACTTTTGTAATGTTGAGAGGGAGGAACCGTCTGGCTATTCTGAGGTGTATTGGTGCCACGCAGCTGTGGTGCAGATTTCGCTAGAGAATTTCGACTGAAATTAGATAGCGGCGATTTGTTTGACGTGTTTATCAATTGAAAAGCTACGCATCTGAAGACGTCTTGTGATTTATCTCCCCAACGAGGGTAGGATCTCTATTCTTCTGTCACCCCTCTACTTTGCTGTATGGGATTGGAAGAAATTTCCCTGGAGTTGAAATTCCCTTTTTCCATAATCCCATTTCCCATTACATGGTCAAAAGAAAAGCATTTAACGTTTTCTAAGATTCCTCATTGTATGATGGAATCATTGCTACAAGAATTTTTGATAAGCAAGTTGATTTTCTTTTTTTGTTTTGTTTAAAAATTATGATACACTACAAATAAAATCAATTCTTTGTTATCGGCACCTGGTCACTAAAAATTTTCTTCTCGGTATAAATGTCTGTTTATCAATATACATGAAAATTTTCTTCACCATTTAATTTTTTTATATTAATAATTAAAGGTTATTTGTTAACTTTTTTTCTCCGTTATATTTGTCTTATTTTCATTTCTACTTATAAAGTTTAACTTGATTTTTAACAAATATCCCACATAGTTGTCTGTTATTCGACATGTATCCCAGGTCATGCTTGTTTCGAAGGTTTCAGGAGGCAGGTTAGGTAATTTTTTTTTCCCCTTGCGAACTTTAATTAAATAACTTTTAATGTAAACTTATTAAATCGTTAGTTATGATAATTAAGTTCATTTATTTTTTGCATATAAATTTTTTTACATTCTATTATATTTTGCGTAGAAATGAAAAAAAAAAAAAAAAAATAATAATAATAAATGAATATTTTCAAAAATTTTTTTGACATGATTTACCTTGAAAAGCAGAATCTACCTTTTATAAAGAATAGATCAATAAAAAAAAAAAACTTCAGGGAAAACAACCAAATAACTTAACAATAATAATCAACAATAAACCTTTTGCAAATCGAAATTATGGAAATAATTATAATGCATTCATGTAATTCTCTTAAAAAGAAATTGAGACATTATGATTAACAAAAACGCGTTCGCTTCAAACTATACTTTAGAACTCGCTCTTTGTACTAAAATTGCTTCAACTATAATTGACGAATATCGTTAGTAGTTTTTCTTTTGTGTAAACTGTTATCTTCAATATATTGGGTATAAAAAAAGTTACTTTTTGGATCGTATTTAATTCTAATTCCCATAAACGCAATCATCGATTGCTTACCTCTTTCGGAGTTTATGTTAATTCTGAAATTTTTTTTTTTTTTTCTTCTACTGTTCGTGCGATGTTGACGTGATTATTATCTGAACCCCCGTGCCTAAATCGATTTATCTGAAAAACAAAAGTGATTCCGATTAAAACAACAAAAGTCGCATTTGATTGATCTGCCATTATATGTTTTACTAGTCGTTGCTATTGGCGAATGTCAGTGTATCTAAAATATTTTTGTATAGTACATTCTATTTATTTATTATGACAGAAACATTTTCAACCAAAACAACTATTAAATTCAAGTTTATCTTCATTTTGGCATTTCTTTTTTTGTGTTCAAATTGTAATTATGGCTTAGTTAATATGCAGGAAGATAGAAATAGTTAATTTTTACGCACTGTAAAATATTTGTACATTCCCAGTCCATAAGACACGAATAGGTATAATAAAGAACTAATTTATTCCAATATGTATTATCTATGAAGATTTTGTAAAAAATTACTCAATACTAATAAATAAAATAATTGCATAAAAATTAATTTGAAATATCGTAAGAACAAACAAAATAATTGTTTTTGAAAAGTAAAGGTTTTTATTCAATATATTCTCTCATTATTTACAATGAAATTTTGCTGTAGTTTTTTTTTTTTTTGTAAATTAATTGAAAAATTTAATTTTAATAAAAATTTTAATTAAAAAAATTATGTAATTTTAGAAATTAAACAATTTTTAATAAATAATTAATTAAAATTTTTTTAAGGAAATCTATAGAAAAAAGAAAGTTATGTCGACAAGTTTTTTAACATTTAAATTTAAGTATCTACTTAATAATGAACTTAAGTCCATTTATTACTGAAAAATTCATGTTTTATAAAATGGAAGTTGCCAAAAAAATTATATTTGAAAACAAATTTATAATAGTTCCTTGGAAGTTATGTTTTTAATGCGAATTAAACATCCATTTATAATTTTTAATTATTTGAAATCCAATATTTTCATTTAAATGGAGCACAAATATTAAAATTTCTCACTATTAAAAAAACTACGGAAAAAATAGTAATCAAAAGATTTTGTTGTCTTTGTTTTTATGAAAAAATTCCTAAAATAGAAATTTGTTTTTAGAATATTGCTGAAAATTCTATTAGCTAAATTGAGATGCAGGAGTGGGGCAGTTTGAAACGAAGGTGACTCATAGCCAAGTAACCCAAGTAGGGCTATGTGACCATACATACATATATATTATTGTAAACAGCGTTCGGCGACGTTATAATGTTTTAGTGCCTTTCGTTTCGCAGAAAAAAGCACCCCTCTCACAGGAATTGAGATTGATGGAGGAATGGGGTGTTACTTTTTATTCGTTTGTGTAAGGTAAAACTTACCGACCAGAAAGAATTTCATATCATTCTTTTTCGAATCCTTTCTGAAGAAGTTTTCGTTTGCACATGATTTTTTAATTGATAAATTACAAAAAAAAAGAATAAATTTTTGAGTTTTAATTTAATGAAATAGTTTTTATGTGTCCTTGGATACTCTAGTTAAAGGATTCAACTTAAATGAAAATTGAATAGTTCATTTAATTGTATTTTCTAACTTTTTGTCAGGCATACTATTTATATTAAATATTTAACAGAATTATGCTACTGATTATTGAAGTTTATCTTGAATTAGAATATATTCATATAAAATAAAGAAAAAAATTAGAGGTTATTATGATTGGATTAATTAATCATGGTTGGAAAAAAGAAGATATTTATAATTAATGTATGTATCTTAAATAATTATTTTTTCATGTAATAATATAAGTAATTCACGAAAAAACCCCAAAAAAAAGATTTTTATCAATTTCTTCTTCAGAATTATTAAATAGAAAAAGTTGTACTTTTTATTATCAGATTAATAAATAATGTTTTGCGTGTCAGCTATTATTTAATTATTAGCTTATTCTGAATATTAATATTTATTTTTAATTATCACTTAATATGATTGAAAGCTCACAACAAATTATAGTATTAAGATAATGTTACTATAATAAACTCGCGTTTAGATAAATTATCAATAATTCATATGAATTTTAATTTTTAAACAAAAAAAAAATGAAACAAATTATTTTGGTAAAATTAGGAATTTGTAAATAATTAATAATAATTTTTATTAATATGAAATAATTAGTAAATTTTTATTACAGATTTTTTTCCTTTTCAGATAGAAAAACGTATTAACTATTAAACATAATATTTACAGTATTTATTGAAAAAAAAAAAACGCTTAAGTGGATTTAGTAAGGAACAAAAGAATTTTAATGTAGTAGAATTTCTAAAAATAAATAAATTGAAAGTCTCTTATTCGACTTTAAAAAAGCATGGAGATTTCTAAAAATAAACTCCCAGACATTCTAATACTCTAATCTTATATGCAAAGTGCGATTAATTCAGCGTCTTCAAAGGCGAATCCCGAGTCGTATCTTGTCCACAATAAAGTTTGGATTAAAGAAACGTCGGATATTCTATTATTTCAAATGAATCGCCTCATGTTAATAGCCCTGCGGGACTCTTCTGCACGAGTTGCAGAAGTTGTTGTGTTTTTTTTTCAATTTGAACGAACTCATTCGTCGCGCTTCCGCCTGCCAGAATCTTGTGCGTGATGCACAGATGAAATGCTAACGTCCACTGATAAAGATCTGTGAGAAGAAACTGCCACTGATTGTTCTACAGTCCGCGTTATTGTTTTTTCGAAAAGAGCCATGAAATTCGCTCGCAGAAGGTTCTCGCAGGTGACATCTTGTCACGTACTCAAATACGATGAGGTTTTATAAGAAAAAAAAATGCTTCTGTTGTGACCCTTCAATCAATTTGTCCATGCTATTTGGTTACTTCTGAAGATAGTGGCTTTCTTTTTTTCTTACAATGACCAAGATGGCAGAGCTAAACCTATATTTTCTAGCAGTACTATTACAACTAATATACAAGTGTGCATTGCTAGTTGCATTATTTTTTATGCAACTAATACACTGATTTTTTAAAATTCTGAATTAGTTTACCAAATCTCATCGGAAGTTAAATTCGTCCGGTTTCAAGAAATCGGTTTTTTCCCTCACAATAACCAAGATGGCAGGATTGCAGTCATATTTTTCCTCTTGTATCGTTAGCTGTACCATTACAACTAATATACTTCAAGTGTGTATTTATCATTAGTTTCATTATTTTTTATGCAACTAATGATAAAAATACACACTTGAAGTATATTGTTGTAATGGTACAGCTAACGATACAAGAAAAAAAATATGACTGCAATCCTGCCATCTTGTCATTGTGAGGAAAAAACCGATGTCTTGAAACCGGATTAAGTTCCGAAGTTAAATCCGTCCAGTTTAAAGAAATCGGCATTTTTTCTCACAATGATGGCAGAGTTAAACCTATATTTTTTTTTCTCACTCTGTATCATTAGCTGTACTATTACAACTAATATACTTTACAAGTATGTATTGTTAGTTGCATTATTTTTTGTGCAACAAATACACTTTTTTAAATTCTGAAATCCATAGTTTACCAAAACCTATCGGAAGTTAGATTCGTCCGGTTTCAAGAAATCGGCGTTTTTTTCTCACAATGACCAAGATGGCAGGGTTAAAACCACGTTTTTCTTCTATATCATTAGTTGTACTATTACAACTAATATACTTATGTGTATTATTAGTTGCATTATTTTTTTTTGTGCAACTAATACGCTGATTTTTTTATTTATTTATTTTTTATTCTGAAATAGTTTACTAAGACCTATTGTAAGTTAAATTCGTCCGGTTTCAAAATATCAAAGAAAATTAATAAACAAATCAAAATCCCAGATTGTACAAATCTTTTAAATTTGTATCTTAATATTCAGTTTAATAAATTTTTAAATACCAGAAAATTATTAATTCGACATAATAATTACACAAATTCTGAAAGATATAAAAAAGCTGAATGCAAGTCAAAAACAAGTGCTTAACAATTAATAAGTTGTTAATTTTCGTAATTTTCTCGTTTCTTAGTGTTTTGTCTTTCAAAAATTTACGGAAATATTTTGTCGCTCGTCAGACTAAATGTTTAAGGTTTAAAACATGGCACCAAAGTATTATATAGATTATGACCAGACAAATTTCCAAAAATTTATTTACTACTAAGCGATGCAATTTTAAATGCGTTTATAGCATCATGTCTATAGTGAGTAATTCGTTATCTAAGTTTCGGTAAAGGGAGAAAATGTTTATCAGTTTAAAAATAAATCTACATTTAGTACATTAACTTTTCGTTTCCTTGAGATAAAATAGCTTTCTGTGATAAATGTAAATGCGTTTTTAGTTCTATTGATAAGTCAGTGTATACTTATCAAATGCTATAGAAGTAACAAAAAATTGGTTAAGGAATTTTTATATATGAAAAAATCAATATCAATCGTATCAAGTTTCTTGCAAGAAGGAGACAGAACATATAAAGAGATTAAAAAAAGATAAAAAAGACATAATAATATATATTTTGCACTTATCGGAAATTCCAGTTAACCGCAAATAACACCAAACTTGTATTTCCCCACTTTTTTGTTTATCTCACAAATTATTATGTGTTATCAAATTAAATTTGAAATATTTTAAAAGGGAATTTTTATAGATTAGAGTCATAAACAACTGTTGATAAGACTTGAATATTGTGGGGAAGGGATTGTGGTTTAAGAAAGCACGACTAATAAATATCTGATAAAAGTCATCTATGGGGATCTGATAATTAAATAATGCACATTTGTAAAGCAGTTTTTACATTATTCTGAAACAGTTTTCCTGGTCTTATCGGAAGTTAAATTCTTCCTGTTTCGAAGAAAATTAGAAGGACATCGAAGAAAAATTCCTAAATAAATTAATCCCCAAAGTGTCCAAATTGTAAATCGCTTCTGAATTGTATCTTAATATTCAGTTAAATAAATGTTTAAATATTTGAAAAAAATTTTCATAACAAATGTATCTAGGAATTTCTTCTAGTTATTTGTCAATCATTTTTATCTGAATAGACCAAACTTTTCTGTGCAACTAATAATGCTACATACTCTACTATTATAAAATTGTAAAATCGTGTTTTGTTCTCATCGTACCATTGAGCATTATTATTGCATTGTTTTAAAAATATCGCCATATCATCTTTTTCAACCTTCTAACACAAAAAAACTAGAAGATATTCTTTAATCTTTAAGATAACTTAATCTTTTATGGAAAGAAAAAGTTAATTGTATAAACCTTTTCTTCTAGTTTTGAGTCCATTCTTAATTACTCGTGATCAAACGACGTATTCATATCAATTTGTCAATATAATCCCTTACATCTTTTACTATCTAAAGAATTACCTCAGTCATTTGGTGGTCAGCGAATTGGACTGCAACAAAATTAAAGAGCTTGTTTTGATGCCGAACTGAAGGCTTCTGTTCTATATTATCGATGGACACAAATCTATTGGCCAGAGAGTTTTTTCCTATTGGTCGAGGAAGAGAGTGTGAACTTTCCAGGGGCTATCCTTGATTTGGGCCATTTCACATTGTAGATATAATTATCATATAAGTTTAGCGTAACCTTTGGAAGACATTGAAACTTCTATACATCTGCAATTTTAGTGGTGAACGTCATGTCAAAATGCCTAGCATTCGAAAGAATATCAAAAATGAAATGGAAAATCTCTCTGCTGGTATCTGGTGCTCAGTTTGTGCATGTTTTCGAAGTGGGATAAGTAAATAAAAGAATTAAAATTTAATTTAGCTGTTCTTAATTTTTTTTTATATAAAATGTGATCAAAATTCATCAATTTTTAAAAAAAAACCAAAGTTTTTCTTTCTGTTACCTGTTAGGAAGAGTCGACTTCTGACATCTTCATAGAACGCGTAGTATGAATAGATCATAACTTAATCCCCTTTATGGTTGTGAACTTTTCATCTAGATCTGTCAACCACTCCTGTCTTCCGTATAGTATTTTTAAATGAAGATTTATCTACCTGTTGCGATCCTATCTGTTTTATGAGAAGTTATTCAAATTCTGCATACAATGGCGCGTCAGACTGAATAGATTGTAACAATCTGCATAATGAATTGCTGTGATGGTTGTCACCCGCATTTAGTACTCGAATATAATAGTATACTTAAACGGCCCAATAGTATTTATTTGATTGTTTAACTGCTCTTTTTCTGGATAATTTAAGAAAATAATAACTTTTGCTCTTTTTGAAAATAACAATAATAATATCGGGTATTTTCCGCATATAAAGGAATGCGATTAGCATTTTATAAAGAGTCAGTATTTTTCGAATATTACATAGCACATTTTTAAATATTGTTTGTGATAGATTGTTGTAAAATTTTTAATGGATTAAAAAAACGTATAATGAATCATCGTGAATGAATTGTTTATGAAACTTTTATTTCCATCAAAGCAAATAACAGAACTTAACATTTTACTGTGGATGAATTTACTTTGCCCTTGTATCACACTTTACATGAATCATCTTCGTATATGATTTTTCTAGTTTTGAAGTATAAGGTTAACCACTGATTTAAAAGATAGCGACAAACAATGCTAAAATACTATTTTTTTTTTTTAATAATAATTGAAAAAGGGGTGTTTACGCTTCAAAATTTTTGAAACTTCCGAAAATATGGCACTTTCATTTGTGAAATATTCATATTACATTACCAAAATTTCATGTCACAATTTTCAAAACTATGTATTTTTCTATCTTTGAAATAAATATGCTTAAATGAGTTCATATGAATTTCATAGGTAGTGATGATGGGGAAAAAAAAAAAAAAAAAAATCCACAGCTTTGCACGATAATTTAAATGCTTTTTACTTTCTTTTAAGTTTTATGTTGTAATTTTGCTGGAAAGATAGTCGGATTCTTGATTCGATTGTAACTTTGCTGGAAAGATGGTGGAACTCTAATTTGGTTGCTTTTTTTTTTTTGCTGGAAAATGGCGAGACTCTGTTTCATGTACAATTTCCAAAAATTGGACAAACAGTTCATAAAATTTCAACGGTAAAAATAATTGCCCATATACTGAAAAAAATAAATCGAATAAGTAATGTATGAAATGCCTTTTCAAGAGAAAAAGCCATTTTCAACAAAAACTAAATTTTCCTGCACTAGCCCTATAAAGAGATGAACAAGAATTAGTTCTTCAGGTATAGCTCATTAACTTTGATATTTCAAAGTGCCTCCCGTCGTGCACTTGGTTTTTTTTATTCTTGTACATTTTGGCGCGACGCCTTGTTTGTGTTGACTTTAGTTCACTAGTTAGAGGAAGCAAGACAGCGAACCCGATTCAGTCTCACCATGTCACAATTTAAAAAAGAAAAAGGTCAGGTAGGAAAAGTTCGTTAATTTGTCTTATGAAAAGTAAGGAATGCTTTGTTTCAAACCGCCTTTTTTTTTTTTTTTTTTTTTACAAGGTTTCAATTCCTATAAGAATAAAAAACATGAAATTATCTTTATTGCAAAAAAAAAGAAAAACAACTTTTTTTTTTTTTTTTTTTTTTTTTTTGACAATTTGATTCTTTGAAAATTCAAAGATCAAAGCCTTTCAGATTTAAATATTTTATTCCAATAACTGAGTTTAAATATTGAATAATATCCTGATGTCATATATTTAGGTTTTCTGAAATTTGTTTTAGTTCCCGGAACTACAGATTTCGGAATACGAAAATTATTGACTTGATAATCTTATAAAAAAAATATCCATTTTATACAATGTATATGTAATTAACCTAACATCTTTTTTGTCTCTGAATAGTAATGGCTGGCCTAATGGCCGGAGCACTAGAATAGTGACTTCAGGTTCTAATCCTGGCTGTGGCATGGATATTTGTTAGTGGTTCGGAATCCACATTAAACAATGGGTCCCGATCTAATTAGCCTAAAGTGTGCAAAAAATGGCCGTAAAGCGACAAACCAAACTTGAATAGTAACGCATTTATAATCTTGATTAATTAATTTACTATTAATTATTTATTACTATTAGTAATTATTTAATAATTGAATGTGCAAATATAAATACATATTCAACTGTCACAATTTAAATTTTTAAATAAGATTTTTTAAATAAAAAGAAAATATTTGCAAAGTCCATATATGATTTTTATTTAACGTTTTTAATGCTGGAAGAACAGCGAAGTAAAGTCATTCTCTAGATAAAAAATGTCCTAACATTATTTGATAATGATCTCGGATATCACAATTAAGATAAAGTAATTTTCCTCACTAATTTTACATAAATTAAGATCCGTAATTCCAACTAGAACATTTGTGTTGGATTAGGTGCGTGTTTATTTCTATTATTAAAAAGAAGAATAAAAAAGAATAAATAAAAAATAAAGTAATGCTTGTTCCTGCATTAGAAGAGTGTTCAATCGAGCATACTATTCATGGTAGTTAGTCGCAACTCAGTGAATGGGATTTCAAATTGCGTCATCTAAATTCTTGTGCATAATGTAAAACTTCTTGAATCAATCAAAAGAGTAAGAAAAATGAGACACTCTCTCATTGAATTTGCTATAAAAAATTTGAAGGAAAAAGAAAAGCAAAAAAAAGAAACTAATGAAATTGCTAGTATTTGGTCACACACTCTTAAACACTAACGCCGTCGAAAATGGTCTGTTGGGAGAATCTCTGACGTGTTATGACAAGTTATTGCATGAGACTGGAATAACAATTGTTTGTACGGTAAAACAGCGATTATATGTTTGGATACGCATATAGAGATTATATGTGATATGTCACACATAGATCATTATTATATGTATGTTTGGATAAACATAGATGGCATTTATAAATGCATGTGTTTCGTTTCCATCTAAATATAAACGGATCTATGTATAAAAAAAAATAGGATGTGAAGTTGAACATATACAGAATATAAATCGCAATGTATTGGAATAAATTAGTTGGAAAATCTTTTTAAATGAAGGTAATAATACACTTAAATAAAGTTTTTTGAAGGGTGGATGTTTATACTGATAATTAAGCACTACATTAATCAATTGCTACACCACATTTCGTGCTAGTGCAACCTGATGGCGAATTGGCCACCACGAGCTTCAGGTTTGAATCCTGACAGTAGCGTGAATGTTAGTGGTTTGGGATTCACGTTAATCTGTAGGTCCCGGTCTAAATAGCCTAAAGTGTGCCTAAAATGACCGTAGAGCTATAAACCAAATCGCATCTTGTGATAGCGAATTTCGGATATTCGATTGTTTTTGTAGAAGGAAAAAAAAGCATGAAAGATGCAACTGATACGACTAAGAAAGCTTATATTATATAGAAAACGATAAAAAACACACACACACACACACACACAGCGAGTTATAGCCGATAATTTTATCCATGCTAATTTTAATAATGGTTAGTTGGTATTAGAAAATGGGCAATTTGAAAAGAAAGCTGCATATGGCATGCAGTAACTAAACTACAACTATCTAATTACTCTTAGTTGTTATTTATTAATTTCTATTTATGATGAGATTAAAAAATGAGCCTTAGATTCAAATCGTATATTTGAAAGATAATCTAGGATATTTATTGAAAGTTATGAGAAAAAAATAATATATATGGATTCCAGGAATTTAAAGCTTCGTTTTTAATCTCATCAAAAATAGAAATTAATAAATAACTAAGCAATTCGATAGTTGTAGTTTAGTTACTTCATACCATGCTGCTTGCTTTTTCAAATTCCTCATTTTCTAATACCAAATAACCATTATTAAAATTAACATGGATAAAACGATGGGCTATAACTCGCTGAGTTTTTTTTTCTTTGTTTCTTGGGTTATATGCAAATAAAACAAAGAATTCGTGCATAATTTTTTAGCTTATCTAATAAGCAAAATATGAAAATAGCTTATATGACGCAAGATGTTCTAAATTCTGTCTGAATACTTTGAATTCTATCCGTTTGCGTTCAAATATGTAACTGTAGCCAAAGAAGGCTTTTTAAAAAAAAAACCACATTAATTCTTTGCATTTATGCATTCTGTTTTTTTTTTCCTCTTAATAAACATTCTCTTGCACCCATACAAAAAAATATATATTGCTGTCAGTTAATAACTCTTAACAGCGCATCGTTAATCATGCCGACCAGGTTGATAACTCCAGGGATTAACCAATTCACAGAACCAGGAAAAAATAAAAATTGGATTGCTGATTCGGAAGACGGCGCGTATATGGATTGGATATGCACTCTGCACAATATAAGGATGTACAACTTTTGCACGTACTGCTTAATAGTCTTCATTGTCTTTAGACACGTTATGAACATTTATCGCCTTTATTCACTAGCCGATAACACGTTTTAATCATCGTCATCCGCTTTTTGAAGTTTCCATGTCTGATGCTGCGTTTTCATTAATAATTTTTCGTTTTGCTCTTATCTGAATTATAAAAAGAATTACTGACGTCATAGTTCAAACTCGTTTTTCCTGGTTTCATCACGTCTATTTTAATTCTGCGTGAATAGTTTTGTTTGGTTTTTATTTTTCGGATTAGTTAATAAAAAAATATTTTGCAAATATAAATGCAATGTAACAAATTTTTATGAATAATGTATTTTTTATAGTTTCAAATGTAAATACATTTTGTGAAATAAAATGAGGATTTCAATTCCAACAGAAAAGTTTCACAAGATTGCTGAGGGAAAGAAATAGATAAAAAAAAAAAATCATTGGAATTTTTTTTTTTTCTATAAATTGTATTTAGAAATGGAAAAATTAGGAAAATTATTGACCGACAGATTAAATAAAATCCCATAACCATGATTTATATCTCACCGGAGGTTGGTTTGTCGCGCTATGGCCATTTTGTGCACACTTTGAGCAAATTAGACGGGACCTACAGTTTAACGTGGATTCCGAACCACTGACATTCATGCCACCGCCAGGATTCAAACCTCACCAGAAGTTATGTTGATCGTGAAACTGCTTATTTTCATAATTGTTATCTTTTACTTCAATATAAATTTTTAATACAAAATTTGAAATAATAGTTTTATACTAATTGGCGCGTTGCAAAAACGAAGTCTATGTGAGAAGATCTTGCAATGGGGCACTGAATTCTTTCAGTGCCACTGTTACGCTTTTTTCAGTTTCATTATTTTATTTATTATGGGTTTTTTTTCGTACTTAATTCTTTTCTCACTAAAAATCTTTCAAGGAGTTAATTCTTTTTTTCCCGTTAATTTTTTTTTTTTTTTTTTTTTTTTTTTTGACAAAACTTTGACATTATTTCACATAAACAAAATTACACGTTTTGCTTGATTTATTTTTCATTTCGTAGGAAATATGTGCACTAACTACTTAAATAAATCAATAGTCTTTATTCTTTGATTGGTACATACAACACAAGAATGATGCTGGCAACTTAATCGCAAGAGCCTAATTCATTAAACAGAAATTTCTTGACGGCGCGAAATGAGCTCGAACACGTCTGACACGTTAATTCAAAAGTCTGTGCGATTTACTAATACCTTCCAACCTGATTAAATGACTCAAACACTGGGTGTCCTCTCATTATGGAATCATGCGCTTTCGTTGATCCGAGTTCCAGATAGGAAGTGAACTGTTTGATTTAAGCTGCAAGACCACTTATTCCGAATCATTGGACCCATGTTTTCCTTTTTTATTTTATTTGGACGACGGGACATAATATGTATGACAGATCAGGAAAACGTAATCAACAACATCAAGACGACCGATTCGGAGATAAGGGAGACATGACGGCTACCTATCAAGTCAGAAAATAGCTCTGATTAAACGCATTCGTCTGATCGCAGTTCAGAATTTCTCTTGTTTCGTTATGCAGAATTGGGTTGGATATGTAGGTTATGGAATTTATGCACTTTCAATCGTAACAGGCAATCTCCCCGTCAATTAATACTTCGTTAGGCAGAGTTAAACTAATGTTTTCTTTTTTTTAGATTTCGATTGCAGACAAAGGAGGTTTTCCATTTCATTGCTTGTTGACTGCGATCGTTCTAATTTCTACAAATAATCTTGTGCTATATTATCTTTTACATTAATTTCTTTGTAGTAGCATAATCATACTTGATCAGATAAAGCATTTTTTTTTTTTTTTTTTTGTAATGGTATTAATTCACTTGTAGCAATAATTTTTAATTTGTATAAGCAATTCTTATAATTTTTATGTTTGTTAAAAAAATAAAAATTATAAAACTTTTTTTTTTTTTGAGAAATTTGTTAAACACATTTAATCTTTACTTAATACCCTTATTTTATTTGGTTTTTCCTGATAAATTATGCCTAAAATTTCTTCCTTAATTTATTTTGATAAGTCAATATAATATACTCAATTGTTTCTGTATAATGAATTTAATAAAACATGTGCTTGTGAACTGGAAATTTCTGGTCCTAATTCTTGATGAGATAAAATAGTAAACGATGTAACTATCATTAATGCGATGATACTTTGTCATTGTCTACAGACATACAATTTGAATCATGTACATTGAATTCATTATTACCTTTAAGGTGACGTATCCAAATCTTTTTCGACTATTCTTATCCTGATCAGATATCATCTTTATGAGTCAAGATTTTAATTTCGCCAAATATTTCCCTTTCACCGCTTAAGAATCACTAACATTATGCCGACTTTTCGTGATTGCAATCACTGAACTCGCATAAAAATTTCCGATGCAAGAAATTCCGGATGTTGGCGATGAATTTCTTTTGTACTCTGTAGTGTAGTGTTTAGCAGCCAGGAATATGAATTAGGCAAATTTCGTTCCGACTCTGAGTTGGGAGTTAAGGAAAAAGCAATATAACACTACTTGGTTCTTGGCTAAACACCGCTCTGCCGACGAAGCGAAAGGGTTAATCGCCGATGTCTTCTGTAGTTCAATCTCGAGTATAAGTGCACAATCTCAATTGGGATGGACATCACGTACCAGAGTGGAGGAGGAAATGCAAACGTATGCTCATCAGTGACACTTTTGATGAGGGGGAGGGGGTGGTTATGAGATGAAAAGAATACGTTTCTGGTTTGGATGTTGTGTTTGAAGAAGAGACACGAAAGAAAGAAGAAGAAGAATAAAAAAAAAAAATTGTCAGTGAAAGATGATGGTGAGACGTCAGTGAGAATTGATGGTTGTCCAACAATGTTGTGGGGATTCCTTGAATTTAAATCCATTTATATGAGTCTGTCAACCATATGAAATCATCTCTCGGTTTTAGATGGGATCTTGGTTCGGAGGTTTTTTTAAGCGATGAAGGTGTGGAGATGAGGCTTAGGTTTACTTTTGTCTTGCTGCAAATGGGAATGGGTTTATTTATTAATAGAATTAGATGTATTCTGGCATTTCCGCTTAACCAAATCGCTTTGTGAACAGTTTTGTTATTCCGTTTGTGTACATATTGCTTCAATAAACACATTGTAAATTCAGAAAAAAATTTAACGAGTCAAATTATTCTAGCAATACATTTAAATTATGCTAACGCTACATTTTTAATCTAATTTTGCCATTATAATTCAATTTTTATTTTGAAACGTGATTTTATAATTATTGTGCAATTATTGTTTGTGAAAATAGGATTATTAAAAGAGTGACAATATATAATCTACTACTAATAACAAAAACGTGATTATTATGAACGTGAATAACGTGATAACTACTAAGAATAATGTGATTATTATGACTTGAAGGCAAATACAGATTGATAAAATTTTTGATCACTATTTTAATCGTTTTAAAAAGATATTAAGTATATTTTGAGCTATCACTAAAATATTAATAAGAATTAATAATAAAAATGGGTGAGCATTAAAGAATCGTTTGAAAAATTAAGTCTTTCCTGGCCTAGAATTATCAAAAGAAGAAAAAAAGAATATTATCAGTTTAATCTCTTGCATTCCAGTTGACGTGACGTCCATGTGGCCATTTTTTTTTTAATTCAAGTTTGATCCCAGATTATTGTCAATTATCCTTTTGGGTAATTTGAAGCTGAGGATTAAATAACAGAGGTGTCAAGTCTTACAATTTGTCTGTTATAATTATGGATTCATGGCAAAAAATTGTATAATTCCTAATGCGAGGAATTTCTTTTTTCTTCTCGTGCGTATGCAACAAGATTTTTGATATTTTCTGATGTAGCTAATATTATTTGGGAGTACCACGATATTTGATTCCTTGCACTCTTCAGGGAATACGACAACATATTTTCTGATGTTGTGATTACTAATGAACCTTACTGAAAAATGATACCTATTGAAATAATTGAAAATCGTACAGAACTTCTTTTTTAATTAGATCACCTAGATTCTAATTAGTTACAACTTAAAAACAAGAGAATGGGAACCCTAGTTTGTAAATGGTAATGATGAAAAAGACGGAGGGAATGAAATGATGTCTAGTAGTTTGCAATATTAAAGTGACAAAAAAAAAAAAACTCCAGCTAGTTTTCATTATACTATTTTTTTTTTTTTTTTTTCCAACCAAAACGAAGAGGGAAAGATTGGGAGGAATGTATGTTTTCTTAGTGTGTGTATTAGTTTCTATGCACTGCGGGTGGGTCGAAGTAGGAAGTTTACCTTCGGAATCTTGTTACTCCCTGCAGAGACATACTGAAGGCACTTTTCTTTGAGCTTCTACAAGAAACGAACATTTTTGCCGTTTCTTTTTCAATACATGCCTATTTTGTAAGTTGTCTTAGGGAAAGGGAACGTCATTGAGGAAATATATTGCTCATTCGGCCTAATTATTTCATCCTATTAACCCAAATGAAAAGCCGCGAGATTCTCTCCAAAAACGCTGCTGTGCTTGGAAGATATCCCATTACTATGCATTACACGTTTGCCTGAAATCCTAGTTAGGATAGTATTTTATTCTTCCACTTGACGCTGCTAAACATCTGTTGCTTCTGCTGGGATAGATGATTTGTTATTGCACGCTCCTGTGTTAATTGTGTAGTAAGTTAAATAAATTGAATAAAAGATGCATTGTTGCTTTTTTGTAACAATTATAAATTTTCAGAATACCGAAATTTTTTTCCTTCAATGATATTTTCCAAGAAGTTAATTTTCAGACAATTTGGTAATGATTGCAAAATTCTAGAGATTTTAGCTTTTTACAGTGTCAAAACTTTTTTTTTTTTTTTTTTTTTTTTTTCTTCTATTAATGACCCTTAATCTTATTTTGTAAAAATTATTTCTGCCGATAATTAATAAAAAGAAATTAAAAAAAAAAAAGTTATATATCAATCTGAAGTTATATAAATTGCATAGTACGGGAGTGAAAACTGAATAAAAATTTTTACTAATAGATTGTTGTTGCATCCCCCTGAAGAGTACAAGAAAATCAAATATCGTGGCACTCCCGAATAATATCGGCTATGTTGATTGCCAGTTCAAGGTATAAATCCTTCTCCGAGGTCCAGACATTGCATGGCGGCTGCAACAGCTGGGCAATCAAAGATATGATGAGGCGTAAAAGATCGACATCAGGGTAGTTGCCACATTTTTGGCAACTTCATTTATTAGAGCCATCAGCAGAAATTTTCATTTTTTTGTGATGCTCCATTCTTTATCTTGTGAGAGTAGTAGCTGCTTTCCTGCCGACATCCAATTTGGTATTTAGTTTTGATCTTAGAAGGAATCAAAAGTTTAGATTTTGCCAAGACATTTATATCTGCAAGGGAAGTAGGAATGACAGTACTACTAGCTTTTTTTTTTTTTTTTGTGCAAAAATGTTGCAGTTTATTAAAATTTTTATAATGAACCTATATATATGATTATTATTATTTTAAAGTTAAGATTATTGTTGGAAATATGATGCTGCATTAAATTTGTAATTAATGTTATTTATAAATTTTATAATTAACAAAATTGGGGAAAAAAAAATTTAAACTCTGTTGTTAAATACGCCCTGTATGATTTTTTTTTTTTTCTTTTGATATTTTTTTCAAAATATCAACTTTTAAACAATTTCTTTCTTTCTTTCTTTTTTTTTTTTTTTTTTTTAATAACTTTGTTTTGAATTTTCAGGAAAAATTTATACTGAAATGCCATAGATTGGTTACGATAGATAAAAATATACTTCCCCACGAGCTTTAAATTTCAAAATGAAAAATTGTAAAAGCATGTAACAAACAGGACTTAATATCGAAGTAATTTTGATAATCTTTATTCATACGGAACTGCAATTTCAAACCTGTTTCTGTTTTTGGAAAAACTAAGCGAGATAAGATTATTATGCGTTTTTTCTTAACCGGTTGATGATTATCGTTTTTACATACTTTTATGCGCCGACGCAATGCAAATTTGTAATGGGAGTGTGTATATCATCGGTTGTGACAGAAAAAAAAAAAAAAAGTAATATCACTTCCGAATTAAAGATGTACCGAAAGCGGCTGGATCTTGGAGCATGCCATGCATAACAATTTCCCTTTATATTTTCCGGCAGTTGAATTTTGTATATCTGATACAATGGGTAGTAAACTACTGGCATTTATGAGCAAGCAGAAGTTTTATCTCTGAATTTGATGTGAAAATGATTGAGCCCGGAAAACTTTTTAGTATGGATGGTAGGATTTATTTGTTATTGTTTTTTTGAAGTGAGTGAGCAAAATTATGCTATAAAAAGCGCGCATTGCGGTTCTTGAAGAATACATTGCCTGATACAATGTAAGGCGCGACATTTCTTTTGTGCAAAAGGGAATCTCATTTTGTTTCTATAAATCCTACAGAATGACACCAGAAGTGCGCCATTTTTATTTATTTCTTCAAACACTCGGCGTGTTAAAAGACACAACGGTTATTTTCGGCATATTTGAATGTACAACGGACAATCGACAGTAATGTGACAGCTTCATAAACTACTCTTTCTTTCGTTTCATTTACGGGGTACAATTGCTGTTTAGGAAACCGACGCTCGCAATATTCTTTGATATATTATCTCTTTAGACTTATACCGTGTTGTAGATCTTGGATAAAGATTCTTGCCTTGACCTTCCGGTCTTTTAAATCTGAATGATTTCGACCATTCAGCCTCATTTACTCCTATAGAATATTTTCCATTGAAATTGTGGGACATTCAGTCGTGATTGAAGGTAAGCAATTGAATGCGACTCAATTGCTTGATTATTGAAAATCATACTCGAGATAAATCGGAAGTGTTTTGGTTTTTTAGAGGAACATTTTTTTTTTTTTGGAGCCGCTTAGTTTCTATATTAAGAGAACTGAAGATCTCTGGTAAATTCATCATTGGTTGGCAAAAATGTTTTAGAAAAAGGATATAACTAAAAAGTAACACTTTGTGGTTATTTACATGTTAAAAATTAAATATGGAAATTTTTCATATGATATTAATATTTGCCCAATTTAATTAAAAAAAAAAATTAAATGCAATTTTTTGCATTTAATTTTCAATATATTCATGTTTTTTTTTCCGTCATGCTAAATATCTAAATATTTGATTAGATTTTGATTTGAAATGAACCAATGCAATTTTAGGATTGTAATAAAAACACGATATTAGTTTAATGACTTTATATTATTTGTATACGATACTTGCCTGAAAATTCTGTTGAATATTAAACATTCTGCTGGTGCAATATAATATAATACATATAAGTTGATATGAATAAAATGAATGATTAATTTTAATGTTATGGACTTGATGTTTGAAAATAACTTATTGTAAGAATATTATATAGTGTACTATGTGTATCAATTAGCATTGTAAGCCTAATTTTCAAACTGAGCTAATTTTTGTAAAACATTTATGTAACAGCAAAGTTAGGAATTTTTTTCAAGATGGCTTTGATATCGCTAAAAGCATTGTGTTTTGCCATGGGAATGTAACCTTTCAGTCTTGTTTCGCGTATTTATGACCTGAAGGTTCATTAAAATCATAAGGAAATTCATTTGAAAGGAATGAAAAGCGTTAAATTAACCCAAACTAAGGTTGAATGGAAAAGGTATGCTTTAATTGTTTTCTTAAATGATATTTAGCTGAATGACTTGTTATGAATGCAATCAGATACTGTGATTGACTTGATGCCTTTTTTTTTGTTTGTGCAATTCATTGTTTTCTTTTGTTCATTTGGGATCATTAAAACGGATTGTAAGACGCACACACCTAGCAATTTTTTTATCTTGTTTATTTCTTTACAAAAGTAATAACCTCAAAACATAATTTTTCATTGTAATAAATGTTTCTGTGTTTTTAATCTTTATTTATTTTAATTGGCAGTTTAACTTGATGCATTAATATTTCCAAATATGAAGTTCTATTTCTTTTCTTAATAAAAGAGACTAATGAAAAGTAGTATTGGTTACGATTTTCCAATATTTTTAATAAAAAATTTTTATATTAAAAGCAAAATTATTAAATGCTCAGTCATTGTAAGTGGAATCTTAATATCAGGAAGAATACGATTTGTTTTACACACCATAGAGATTTCACCGCGATTTCTAAGTGTCATTTATACTTGTTTAAGCATTATTTAGAGAAAGCCTTTAAATCTAAAAAAAATATGATTCGTTAAACTTTCTATAAATAAAGTTTTAGAATAGTACACATATATATATAAAAAAAAAAAAAAAAAATAGATTTGATATTGGTCACTATGTAGTGATATATGTACAAAAAAAAATTGAATGACAAACATCCCAATAAAAGATTTAAATGGTTGTAAAAAAAGGATGTTTAAAAAAATAATTAACTTATTTATTTATTTATTTTTTTAAATGAAGGAATCGCGCCAAATAAAAATACCGAAAGCAAGATTCAGTATTTTACAACTTCATATACTCATTGTTAATTTATATACATTATAAAATCCACATTTAAACGGTAAAAGAATCTTTATTCCTTATCAATTTTTGTTAGAAAAACAGTTGTCCTTGCCGACTAGATCTTGCACTAGTTGCAATGATTATCTTTTCGCAGGGATTGCAACATTTTCACATTTATTTATTTTCACTAAAGAATATGATTGTAAAACGTATATGTTATGTCCTTATTAAAATTTTTAGAATGGACTTTTATTGCTGGTAAATACGACCCTTTTGTATGACATTCTGAATTCACTCGATCCTTTGGTTCGAAATAATAATAAAAAATTCTTGAAGAGGACAATTTTTGTGTCCTTACTCCTTTTGAGGGGATGGATTCTGTTGTTGACATCAATGCCTTGGGGCTAAAGAAAATATTGCACGCAGGCCAAAACAATAATAGTCCAGAAAAAAATATTTAAAAAAATCTCTGTTAAAGACCAGCGGCACCCTGAGTCATAAAACTACAGGGGTACCTGCAGTTGGGTGTGAGACACTTTTACAAATGTAAACCCACCTTTTGAATACATTTAATGCCCAGATAAAATGCAGGAACACGCCCGACGGCTTGCTGTTTCTATAGCAACCCATCCGACCCGAGTTGCAACTCCACCTTAAAAGCCTACAAACCCGATGTTGTTGCTACTAACATTTACAACTACCTACATTGCGTAACATTTCATACAATAGCAAAATGCTTTCTCCTCACTTACCTTTTTTTCCCCACCTCCCAACTTTTATTATTCATTTATTACATTAACGGAATTTTTCTGAGCGTTTTAATGACGTTTGAAATCAAGTCCCCATAAAACGACAATTCTTTTTAATGTTACCACCAGTGAAGAGTTGGAGAGAGGGAGAAATAATAATAATAATAAAAAAGTGACGCGTTTTTGAAATATTTTCTGCATATCTCTTTAACTGAAGTGAAAAAAATAAATAAATATGTTGTGCTTGTTTATTTCTTAAAGGAAAACATAAAACGGAGTCATTAAAATATTTTTAATGGAATTTGACCCGCAAAACAGGCCTTGGGCTCTTATTGTGTTCAATGCAACGACTGCACTTTATTATTTTTTTTTTTTTTTGTACTTCCCCACCCATCTCTGTGGGGAAGAAGGGGTAACATTAAATTTTCTCCCCCTCCATATCCATTAATCATAGAGTATGAACCAGCAGTGCATGAAAACATTTGGAAACAAAAGCCAAGATCAATTGGTTTATAAAGTTATGGAATTTAATCTTAAAATAATAATAATGCTTTTGTTAAAATGGCTGATAATCATTTATTCTTTCTTATACAAATGATAGGACTTGGCTGTTGTTGTTCATTCAGGTGAGGGGGAAAAAGATAGGGCATCAAAATTGTATTCATCAGATAAGTCTTGAACTTTGGTTTACAAAATACTTAAAATGTAATGTAAATACTTAACAATATCAAATACTGAAACCTTAAGAAAGCTTGAAAAGAAACTGAAAATCTTTTAATATTACCTTTTTACGTTTTTATATTTCACAAAATACAAAAATATATCTAGAATGTTTTATAAAAGAATATTCTATATAATAATTTTATTTGGTCCTAAAAATGACTTCGCTACAAAATTAAATTATACAAAATTGATAATGGAAATAGATCCACTCTGTTCAGACTAGATTTAACTTTTAAATCCTTAATGTTTTATAACATTAATTTATTAATTCTAGATATACTTTTGTATGTTGGAGATTTATAATTTTTAAGATCCCCTCTATTCAAAGACTAGACTAGATTAGACTAGATGGCAATTAATTAACTTAATTACTGAATATTGAATTGAAGGATTTACAATCGAAACTGTTTCAAGGCGCTCACTTTTCAATTTTTTACACTGTTATATACCAATAATTCTATGCTAAAAAGATGAAAATTTAAATTTGGAGAGTATCCTAGTAAATTTATGTTAAATAAAAATTTTTTTATTATAAATCTACCTTGAAGCTGATTGAAATCTCCAAACCACAATGCATCAGGAAAACACATAAGAAAAAAAGTTGATAAACCTATTTCCCTTCCTTCAACGACATCGAATTTATCATCAGAATTCAAACCCATCGACATCCAGAAAAAAAAAAAAAAAAAAAAAATTCAAAAGCGAAGACAGTCATCTACCCAGTTTGAGGTTTCTTTAAGAGGCCACTTATTTTACTATACTTTTTTTTTTATGGTGGCCAACACCTTTACAGACTGGAGGAAGAGCCTTTTGTTACAAAAATGCGATGACGCTACAGGTGCCTATCGGCAAGATAGAGACATGCTCTAGCTTTTTCTTGTATTTTGCCAATTCAGTCTATTTTCGATTCTCCCTTTCTCGTTAAAAGACCCCCTCCCCCTTCCATTTCCGGAAATCGAGATTCTTTCTCACCCAACTGCCCTCGGGGTACTTCGGGGGTTCGATTTGAAGGTCAGATATTTGGAGAGATTTCTAATTCGACCCCCTGTTACCACCCCTTTTTCTGGGGATGCTTACTTGCCACCACAGAGACCACGAATTTCTGAACTTGTTTATCACCCCGTCCTGCTCTTAGGCTTGACTTGAAGTCGGTTCCAGGGGTTTTGTTTTTGGTGGGGAGTCGAATTCATGGTGTCCGAATTTGTTAGTAGTTTTTTTTTTAAGAAATAAAAATAACTGTTAATAGTTTTTTTTTTTTATGTAATAATTGAGTTTTTATTTTGTGTTTTGGAGGAAAGGACAAGGTTAAAAGCAATATGGCGCCAAGAGTGAACTATTCATTTTTTGTACAGTTTTACATTTTAATAAAAAAAAAAAAAAAAATCATCGTTTTGAGTAAATTTTTTTCCCTTTAGATATTTAAATTATTTTGTTTGGAAGTTTTAATTTAATCCTATTTTCTTATGGCATAGCAAAATAAAATATTTTTCTTTCTTCAATTAAATTTTTCAAATGTATATATTCTCTAAAAAAATGTTTGAAAATTAATTGTTATTCATTTATTTATTTATATTTTAAAATAATTGAATAATTATGACACTATACAATAATAAGTAACATGTGTTTCTTCCATTAAAAAAGGCTTTTATTACTAAATTAGATTTTGCAATATATATAAACACGATTAGTAATTTTAATTATTAAGTGGGGGAAAAAAAGCATACCAAATTTATTAGCATTATTTTTTGTACTTTAAAAAGCTGATTGATGTAATAAATTAAACCTTTTTATTCAAAGATTTAACTTTAACAAACAAAAATAAAAATATTGTACAGTTATTTGAGAGGTATAGGAGATTTTATTTGATAAAAAAAAAAGGTCAATTTGAAAGGTTTACTAAGCATATTAAAATGAAATTATATTTCACTAAAAAAACTAGAATAAAGCTTATTTAATGTGTTTACTACAAAGTAGCCCTAAATATAAAAAGTTTATGTAGCATCCGACTTTGTTCACGTTTTAAGCGATTGAAGCTTATTGTATAATCATGATGTGTTTTGAGATTATACGAGATCATTGTTTTATTTTATTTAAAATTATTTGAATAAGACTTTTATTTCATGATTTAATCATTTTAGTTTATTAAATAAAAATGAGGTATAATCGCCATATCTGCAAAATTCCACTTTCTCATATTAACAAGAGAAAGTTATACACCATTCCAAAAATTTTTACTTAAATTTATATCATATTTTTTTAATTCCTTAAAATTTTTGTCACTTGCTATGTTTTTCAGTATTATAACTAGAATCTTCTGTGACATGCTACCATCCGCACACTTGGAGATTTACCATCTGGTGAAAGAGACCCTCTCCCTGTCATTTCTTGCTTAATAAATGGTACCCAATTCTTTTATAATACGAGAGAGAGGGATCGCCGGTAGGGGGATCAAAGAGCATGGAGAGGCCGGTGGTTGTAATGACCCCTGCCCACCTTCAGCGGGTCGAGCTGTCTTTCCGAGAAGTTGATTTTTTCCCCAGTTTGTGGAAGAAATCGCACACTTTGGCGTAAAAAAGAAATTTTTTCCAAAAACTTTGTGGCATTATTTAAACTGGTTTTAAGCAAATGACGAAAATATTTATAGATTCAGTAAATAGAATTAACCTTATGTCTGATGACAAAGTGTTTTATACAAATTTATTTATGTAAAGAAAATTTTGGTAAAAATTGCTGAAGGTTTCATGTAAGAATTTTTAATCGAGTACATTTCTATTTTATTTTGTTTACTATAATCTATTGTTATAGATATTATGTGTATATTATTTTTTCTAATCATCAAAGATAGAATGCACCTGGACATAAAATTCAACAAGAATATCCGTAACTTGCATTTTATGTGACTATTACTATAAAGGTTTAAATCTTTATACATATATTCTTTCTAAATCCATCTGTTCGAGTTTAATTTGATGATTCAACGTATCTTAAACTAATTTTTAAAATTCTTGCTGAACATTTTATCAAATAGCAATATATTTTTTTTATATTACCAGTTATTTTCATAGATATTGTATTGTTTACAAATTGTTAGGTTAGAATAGAAGTTTCAAAACACATTTAATCAATTCAAATGTACCGTAATTTTAAGAAAATTAATATTCATAAACAAGTGATTTTCTTTCTAAATACTTTTTATTCCATGTCTGTAAATTTTTGTTATAACATTATCTTCATCTTAAAACCGCAAATGATGAACTAAATGCACAATACGTCAATATTAACATAAACTGCTTCATAGTTTTCATTCATTATTGGAGCTTTTGAGTGGTCACTTCCCATTTTCGTTCACTACCCTTCCTCTTTCTAAATAAAGTATTTATAAAATGTTTAAAGCAATAAATAAAATAGTTTTGTATTTGTTATGATTCTACAATTGGCTCAGTAGCTTTTGCTACCTGGAATAATACTGAATACTGAAACAAAATCCAAGATTACAGAACCAATCGGGGATAAATATTGTCAAAAGAAGCTTTACTTCATTCAATGGGAAAACTGAATATCAGTTCAAATATTATGTATAAGGGTCTCATTATATGATATTATATGATGTTCAAATGGAGTAATTATGGGCTAAGAAATTTATCTGGAACATTATGATATTGATGAATACGTAATCTCGACAGTATTCTCAGAAATTACCTTAAAAGTACAGAGCTAACAGTGCCACCATAATGCGCAGTCTTGTAAATATTTTTTAAAAGATATGCATAAAAAGGAACAAAATATATTTTATGCCACAAAAATTGGCCATGAATTTTGTTCGCCAAATCGCTGTCCCTTTCTCGGTGTGGCAACCTGGCGTCCACAGGTCGTACTTGAGTTAGGAAGCATTAAGAAAATTATAGATTACCCCCTCAGATTACCCCATGCATGCGCTTTGACTGATCTGTCTTTGAGTTGGGCAGGCAGTGAAATTTGTTGGGGTATCAAACGGAAAAGGGGGTAGCCATAAATGCCGTCGTGTCTTGTTCAATCTCTTTCCCTCCCTTTCCCTTTAGTGCAGCAGAATTTGTTGGAAACCACTATTATGGTTACTCACTACGAGAAGATTATTTCGTGCCGGCGTATCTTTATTTCGTGATTTTGTTGCACTACTGTTGCTACTTCTTTACTGGGATTATCAAGTGGTGTTTATTTTCGCCCTTTGTCATGCTTTTTTATTTTTTATTATTTTATTTTATCCACTTTTCTTTTCAAAAAAAAAAGATGTGCTTTTAGTGGGTTTGTTTGCCATTGAAAAGGAAAAGGTTGAAAACATAATTCACTGCCTTTTAAATTTCTGTCAGATTTAATTTAGTCTTTTTTTTTTTTTTTTTTTCTCTCCTTGTCCCTTAAAACACAAGAACTGAATGAATGCATATATTTTTGATTTTATGAAAATATTTTCAAGAAATTGTAATGTAGGCTTTAAGAAATTATACTTAAATGTTTACTTTACATGTTTTTTCTTTTACACTGTTAAGTTAGTCAAAGATTTTTTTTTACCAACTTTTTGTCGTTTTCGTTTTACGTGGTAATCTCCAATTAATAATAGACTACCACTATTGGTATTATAGTGGTAATCAATTGGTAATGGTATTATATAGGTACTTTTAGAAACAAATTCCCTAGATCTTTTAAATACATTTTCTAATTTCCAAATTCAATTTTTAAATGGAGCTTTAATGTTCATGTCCCAAACACAAGTAACATGTTGTTCTTATCAAGTAAGTGGTGAAAGCATTTTACATTTTGTAAATGTTACCGCTTTTTTCCTTCACAGCATTTTAAGAACTATATTTTTTATTGCTCTCAAAAATAATTACTAATTATTTAAAATTGTTTTTAAATAATGAATATTGAGATTACAAAAACATACGTATCATTGCCATCATTACATTGTAACTAAAATATATATAACAACACTAATGCATTTCAAATTTAAAAAAAAACCAGTACTAAGCTTTCCTGTTTTTATTTTCCTTTTCATCCATTTGAATTTCATGCAATTTTATGCACATTCCATTTTTCGTTGTTAATGGCTTTTTAAAGTGTAATTAAAAAAGAAAAAAACATCACGCACTTTCAAGTTGATGTACGCTATAAAGTGTTGTACTGCTGTTTTTTGTTTATTCCCAGCAATGAATGATGAGGCAAACAGAACGAATCTTGGTAGCCAAAAAAATTCATTTACTAGATATCTTGAATTAGTTCTGTGTCTGATGTTAGCTTTAGAATTGAATATGAGAAAAAAAAATCTTGGCAATCTTATAATATACCTTATAAATCATAGCTTGACATCATAGGATGGATGGCTTAAGTTGGAATGCCAGTCACTCTTCCCCCTTCCCCCGCCCCCTTCTTAATTTATGACGTCGAGCACGTTGTGCTTTTCCACAACTCCTATCTACCTGAAACTGATATTTAACATTTGTTACATAATTTCGTGATGAGCAGGCATGCAGTTTTTAACCTTTCTCTCCGATGCTTGCTTTTTTAATTATTGAAAAAGCATGTAAAATTGTGTTTGGATTTTGATTAAAGAGAGTTCAACCTGTAATTGTGGCTTGCTTAAGTCTTTAATTAAAAAGTGGCATCTGTTTCTAATAATACATTATATTAAGATTAATAAGAGAGCGTTTTTTTTAAATCTTGTTGAATTATTTTTTCTTTTTAAGTTTGAGTTTGTAGAAGGGGTTATTTTAGAGAAGAAGCTATAGATCCAGTTCATAAGAAAATGTATATATATTTTTTTCTAAAATGTATCTAAAATTGACTGGCAATATAATTGTACGGCAATAAAATTCATTTCGTATAGTCTATTAAATATTACATTGCCAAAATTTAAATCAAAGTGATGTTCCTCTTAATCATTATTTTTATTTAGATTTTTAATCGAAAATGTTATATTATAATTACTTTAAGATACATATTGCATCCAGATGTGTTTTATTCTTCAACGGATAAAATGGAAGAATCAAAATATTACTTGATATATATAATTTTTTAATGTTTGCACAATGTGGACAATTATTTGCATTTAATGAAATTAAATAAATAAATAAAAAAAAAGTTAATCTTATTTATTTTTTTTTTATGTAAACAGGAAATTTAAATCAAAATATTTCTTAGAGTTTCTAAGATGCATTTTTATTTAGTTAATGATTTGACATTTGTTATCATTATTCGACACTTATTAATATACTTTATTGTTATAATCCTTATGTCAAATTTGGCTGCTCAATGGAAATCGTAAATATCTTGGATGATATTTATCAATAACATAACTGTTGCTATAGTCCTTATACCAAAATTTGGCTGCTGAATGGAAATCATGCATCTAGGATATTTATCATTAGCATGACTCTTGTTATAATCCTTATGCCAAATTTGGTTGCTCATTGGAAATCATGCATCTAGAATAATATTTAATATTTATCACAACTGTTGTAATATATAGCACAACTGTTGTAATCGTTACGTCAAATTTGGCTGCTCAATTGAAATCATAAGCATCTAGGATAATATTTATCATTAGCACAATTGTTGTTATAATCCTTATGTCAAATTTGGCAGTTCAATGGAAATCATAAGCATCTTGTGTGGTATTTAAAATTTATCATTAGCATAACTGTAACGGTATGCGGCAACTATTTGTTATGCACATTTTTCTCTGGGACAAATAAAACATTTCATATTAAGCACATATAGATTCCTTTTCAAATACGGCAATTTACAAAATGCTGGATCCATGCGAAGTCACCTTTTATAGCGTGTCTAAATCCAGCAATGGAAAAGACCAATATGCGGGCATTGTGACTGAAATCATTCGTTTTATAGAGAGGCAACGTTCGGGTAATTGAAAAAACGAATGTAATATTCTCCCTCTGCTTCCAGTGCGGTAATAGCTCATGTTGTCACGAATTTCAACCATTTGGTACAGTGTTTCCACACCCTCTCCATTGTGAGATGTAACAATGAAGTTATCATGATGTCTATGCTTTTCATCGGGCTCCCAACTTTAATTATTTAGCAGTATTGCAACTTTTTTTTTTTTTTTTTTTTGTTTCTTTGATGCCGTATAATTTGCTCTGTAATAATTTGCGCTGGCATATTAAATTTTTGGGAAGAGTTTTTTTTTTTTTTAATATTTATATCCTCCTGTTTCTGCCTTTTTTTTATTTTTATTTACTAATTTAGATTTAAATTATATGAAAGGCGTGACTTGTTCGGTCGCGCAGATTATTTGTATTTTTTTTTTTTTTTGTGTGGCTTTCTCACGCAATTTTCATAGTACATTTACGTGTTTTTTTTTTTTTTCTCTTTATAATTTTGAAGATCTTTTAAATAAAGCACGAACTAATTAGTAGCTTCCTATTTTTTTATCGGAGTAAGGCATTGGTAATCTACATTATGTTTTATAATCTTCCTATTACCACAAAATATGTAAAAAAAAAAAACTTTTTTGGTATTGGTATTTTAAAAATAATAATAATAATAATAATGAAATAAAATAAATATAAATTGAATTTAAAAAAAAAAATTGTATGAAAACTATGATTCGAAATTGGTATATCACTATTTAATTTTGAAAGTTTAAACAGTATTTAAAATTTTAAAAATACTTTTTAATTTAAAGAAAATTTTATACTTTACACATATATGTATATAAACTGACAGGCATAATTAATAGATTTTATTTTAAATCAATTTACTTCTTTTGTCAAAACAGGCGCTTTTCTTATAGTAAGGTATTGTAAATATTTCTTATGTGTATATGTAATTTTATTTCTAATTATTTTCTTTTATTTCAGGTAAGTACCATGTTAATCTATTCCTGATTTCCTGATATAATTCAAGTGATGCTGAAATTTTCCTTATTATTATTTTTTTTTTTTAAAAATGGTCTGTATTTTGAGTCTAACTACAATTTACTAATAATTTTCTTAAATGTAATAAAATTCGAAAATAAAATAAATTTCTCATCTGCTAATAACTTCAATAAGTTATTGATGAAAGGCATACATCTCCGCTAGTGAAATTGAGATATTCCAGTAGGAAAAAAAAAAAAAAATTAAAAAAAAAAAAAATGATACACATTATATGTTTACTAAGTTTTGTGTTTCAGTAAACTTACAAATATGAAATATCACGAAATATGACTCAAAAATCTGAAACTCGATATATAAAAATCAAAGAGTCAAATTAAAAAAATTATTTAGAATATTACTTTTAACTATTTTGTATTTAATACTTGATTAATATCACTGAAAATTCAGCAAACTGCTGCTCTTAATTTAGTTTTCTTTTTTTCTTTAAAATCACTTAAAATATTATAGTAATACATCTTACTGTTTTTAATTATTTCCCCAAAACATTCAATCCAGTATCTTAGGGAGAAAAAAACATTCGATCTTTCCCCCCATTAAATTAAACTGAAATTAATCTTCATATTTAAAATACTACGGCCAACTTACACCACTTTCCTGTGGGAATCGTTTCTCTCCATGATTCTCGAGAAAACTTGCAGCAAACATTATTATTTATTTCAAATTATTTTTTCATTATCTTCCCCCTTAAATGCGTCGTGTTTTGTTTTTCCAATTGCTGTTGCAGAAAAAGAAATTTAAAATAATTATAAAAGAATAAAATGAAAAAAAAAAATAATATTAGAATAAACCAGTTATAGAGCTTCTCGCTGTTGTAAAGAATTTAATGATAAGAAAGGCCCCTCCCCATTTTTCCCATACTCGATACATTTATTTGTATTATTATTATTTTGAGTCTTTCGCTACAATTTACTTGTAATTTTCTTAAATGTGATAAAATACGAAAATAATAATAATAAACTCTTATCTCTTAACAACTTCAATAACTTATTGATGAAAGGCATACATGTTCGTGTGGGAATTTGAGATATTCTATGGGGAAAAAATTTGATCAACGTTCTATGTTTACTAAGTTTTGTGTTTCAGTAAGCTTTCGAATATGAAATATATCACTCAATATTCTCAAACAAAAATTTTTCACCCAAAAATCTCAAGCTCAATATATAAAAAAGCAGAGTTAAATTGAAAAAATTATTTCAGAATATTGCTTATAACAATTTGATATTAAAGTACTTGATTAGTATTACTGAAAACCACTTTTTTTTTTTCTTTAAAATCACTTCAAATATTATAAGAAACATAAACTGTAATACATCTTGCTGCACTCATAATTCTGTTTTAGTAATTTCCCCCAAAACATAAAAAAAAAAAAAAAAAAAAAAAAATTTCCCCCATTAAATTAAACTGAAATTAATCTTCATATTTAAAATACCATGGCCAACTTACACCACTTTCTTGTGGGAATCTTTTCTCGAGAAAACTTTTGCAGCAAGCATTATTATTATTTATTTGAAATTATTTTATTTTTTTTTTCATTATCTTCCCCTTAAATGCGTCGTGTTTTGTTTTTCCAATTGCTGTTGCAGAAAAAGAAATCTAAAATAATAATAATAAAAGAATAAAAAAAAAATAATATTAGAATAAACCAGTTATAGAGCTTCTCGCCGTTGTAAAGAACTTAATGATAAGAAAGGCCCCTCCCCTTCCCATTTCTCCCCTACTCGATACATTTAACTTGAGATGCTGAAGTCAGATTAAAAGGTCAGAATTCGTATTTTAGTTTCCTTTTCTGTTGCTTTTCTTTTTTTATTATATTTACGATCCATTATTTTTTAAAGGATGAATAAGATTTTTTTCCTCTCTCTCTCGCATTCAATAAGTGTGGTCCTTTATCTGCTTAATTTATCTCGCATTGGTTTCTCAGCGACCGATGTGGAATTTGTAGACGTTATAAATGAATGGAAAGAAAGGTTAATTGTAATTTATAAAAATAAAAAAAAAATATAATAATAAATGAGTTAAGGGTAATAATGTTTTTCTTTTTACTTCTGTTTGGAATGAGACAAGTGCTCTAGCGGAGAGTAGGAGGAGTTTAAATAATTGTAGAAACCTCTCTTTTTTTTTTTTTTTATTGTTTTATTTTTTTCTTTTATTTTAATCTTTTTTTTTTTTTTTTTTTTTATCCTTTAATTTTATTTTTCTCTTGTACCGGATCTTGATAAACGCAAATGTCATGCATGGTTTTCGCTTTGGTTTTAGCAGTCGTTTTTAATTAATGTTTCAATCGAAGTTTTCTTCATTTATGTTAGCCTTGGTGAATAAGACCACCAAATGCTTATCAAAAGAGTTAAAAAAAACCCCCACACTTTTTCATCCTTTAATTCAATCCAAATAGCAGCTGGTGTTTTTTAGTGTTGGATCCTATTTATATTTTTAAATATATTTAAAGATTATTTATGTTACCATTCTACATTAATTTTTATTAATTTAAAAAATTAGTTACTTTAACCATACCATGCTAATTAAATTGAGCGTTAGGCTTATAGAAGTCCAAAAATGACTTTTCTTTATGTCAACAAGGCCTTTTTAATGAGATCTGAAAATGCAATTAAAGAAGTCAATGAAATTATTAAGTACAATAAAGAAATTATTTGATTGTTTGATTGTTTTTTACACGTAATATCTGAGTATAAAAACTTATGTATTGATGAGCTTTTTATTGCATATTGCTCTTTTAATTAATATCAGAAACTTATTAAAAATTTTAAGGAAAAAAAGAAAGCAATGTACTTTATCTCGTGACCACAGAGTTTCTGCCTATATAAGTAGTATAGGGCACAGCTAAATCCTTCTTCAATAGTGAAAATATAATAATCCATTAATTTCTGATTATAAAAAATATATATTGCTGAGCATTTTATTATTTTATTGCATAGTGTTCCTTTAATTGATATCAGAAACTTATTCATAAATTTTTAATGGAAAAGATAGCAGTGTATCTTGTGACCACTTTCTGGTCATGTAAGAATATGGGACAGCTAAAAGATTCTACCTCGATGGAGAAAATGTAATAATCCATTAATTTATGTTTTTAAAAAGTAAAATAATTTAAAGAGTAATTCATAATGATTTTTTTTTTTCTTTTGAATGGTACATGGTGTATTATTTTTTATAATAAAATATAATCAATTTTATACTTAAATATATTAAGTACATTAAAAAAATTAAATTGTGATGTCAATTTATAAAGCACACAGCTGTACTTTAATGACGGTTTAATGATAAAAGTTTTGTAAAAATATACACACAAATGAAATATTATTCAGAAAAATACAGAAAAATTGTCGCCCCATGAGGGCTAATTAAGCTAATATCAAATTTCTTTTTTTTTCGAAACAGGAAGTTTAAATGATGTCCAATGGGAAGGTTAAAAATAAAAAAATTATGCAGAATATATCGATTTTTTTTATACATTAAAACTAGTTGCTAATAATTATAAAATGATTTTGAATGTAATTTTTTCTTTATTCCTTTTGAAATTCACGTATTTAAAATTCTCCAATAAGAATATTGATTTAATATCAATAAAAAAATTATAATTTAGTAATCAGAAAAATTATGAACTAATTGTGAAATTCATTATTTTTTAAAAAAAATATTCCAAATATTTAATTCAAATTTTTAAAATTAAAATTCTCCCATGCTTAATTTCGAATATTGTAATTCATTTCGAGAAGCCCTTTCATAAATGCTTTCAATTCTTTGAGTTCTTTTTTTTTTTTTTTGAGTAGTCAATAGTTATTTTTATAATTTTAATGATTGTTTTGGAAGTTAATTTTTGCTTTCACTGGATTTTGTAACAAAGAAATATAGTCACATTATCTTTATTTCTTGTTGTTATTCTAATTTAATTATTTAAAAAATTAATTGGCTTGAAATAAAATTCTACTTTTCTTCCTGGACCAAATACAGTATTGCAATTAGAAAAGTAAAAAAAAAAAAAAAAAATTAATGATTCAACTCATTAAAGATAAAAATTATCCAATAAATAATGTCCAATTAATTGAAAAAAAAAATACCTAATAATAATATCAATAGTGTTTTTAATTTAATAAAGTTTCTTTGTGAATGGGCTTTGTATGATTAAAGCTGTTTGATTACTCAACGCTCATTACAAACCATTAAACTTACTACCTCATAAAATATCCCACATGAAAGAGCAGAAAGGAAATCAAGAACTGGCGAATCCTTCATGGATCCGACTTCATATTGGGAGGGTAATTAGTCAACAATAAAGGACCTTCTTGAAGAATCACAATGCGATGTAACTTTTTATCACCTCTGCCTATCTCTTTTGCATATGCTGCCTGCCAGCCTATTTGAGTCAATAAATATCTTCACATATTCTTCCCCATCCAATCGGTGGCAATATTCTTCCCACCTACAATGAATGATATCTGCAGATATTCCTTTCCTTCGTCATTTGAGTTAACAAACAGAAGAACCTTCGATACATATATTCTTCTTTGAGAAAAGAATAAAGGGGGAATAAATACAAAAAAGGAACCAGAGAAGAAAGCGGAAGCTCCTTTTGTGCCCGGGACCCAATAAGGTCACTGTCTAACTAGAACCAACAATTGGATGCATCGACAAGACCGGAGTAATAAATTAAGCGTCTTTAAGGTTGCCTTTGTCCTCCCAAGACCTCAAACTTCAGGCTTCAACCATATCTTTTTATTTCGGTGTGTGAGTGTGTGTGTGCTCTTTTCTAGTAAGAGATGCGGAGATAGCAGTAGTTGGAAAGGGGTTGGGTTCCTTGGATCGATACTAATGAAATCTTGATTAATCCCTTGGGTAGAAGATGTTTGGGAGTTGCATTGTATACCCCGGAGCTTTTAAGTTGGGGTTGTTTTGCTGTGGCTTTTGTCGCCAAATTGGATGGCCTTTATTGGAGGAAAGCGCCAATTTGTAGCGGAAGAGTGTTTATGGCTTATATTTGCCGGAATCGTTGGCAATGAGTTCTCTTCCATCCAAAATAAAAGTTGGGGGAAGAAGGTCGAGTCTAAGGTATAAAAAAAAAACAAAGATCTGGTGTGCTGACGCTGTCGTTAATGATGGAAGTGCTAGATTAAGGCGACGTGAATAGATTGAGTTGAATGGAAAATATCCCATCTGTCGCTTTTAGAACGCTTTCCATCTTTCATTCGTTTAATTTCCAAGAATATTTAACATGATTTGCTGTTTTTAAAAATTTTGTTTGTCCAATTTTTAATTAAAGTAAGCCATAAGTTTTGGAATTTTTAATTTGGCTAATGCTGTTTCCACTGCTGTTATTTTTAATATTCTGCAGACATTTCTTCTTAGAAATCGCAATTGTTTTATAATTTCATTAAATGATTTTGATCTAACTGAAAATCATTGTTATTTTTTAGCTATAATAGAAAATATAGATAAAACACTTGTAAACTCAATGTGAATATTCCTAAATAAGTTTTGTTTAGTATGCGACATAATTCTTCAGTAAAATTTAAAATTCCGCAATGCATGCTATCGGGACATTTAAAAAACAAATTGAAATACGCTGTTAAACAAATGCTGTTAACCAATATAAATTATCTGTTTTGCTGGATAAAATGACAAAGATTAGAAAAATATTTCGTTTATCTGCTGATTATAAATCATAGTAACCTAATTAAACACATAATATCTTAAGTGTTTTCATAAACCATCTGCTAAACCAGTCCGATTAACTGTGGAAAAAAAAATTCCTTATGTATTACATATTGCTATCACGTGTACAATGATTATGACAAGCGACTTATCTCATAAACAGCAATACAAATATTTATCATTGCAATTGCGTTTAGGAATTACTTTCATAGCATCTGACCTTTAGCCACGCAGGTGCTATCAATGACGTTTTTGAGTATTTGATTAATCTCACCGATTTAATATGTATAATAGTTTTTATCTGAGTCAAAATGTCATTCAAGATAAGCGATGATAAACTGAATTTACAAGGGACGTGATTCATCTGTCATTGAAAAACAAAAACATGTGGCATTTCTTACAATTCATTACATTGAATTTGATTAAAACTGTTTTTGCTTTTTGTGTTACGAGATATCATTAATTTTTTTTTTCATGTCCTTTCCTAAATAAATTATTATGCACGTCAAGTAAAAAAAATATATTCGTTAATTTACATATATTTAATCTGTTACACGTATTTAATATCCGTTAATTGATATTTGTATTCAATTGGTTTGATTAAATATTTGTAGTGAAGTGATAATGTAAAATTACGTAGAATTCTATTGAATTTTGAATTTGGATTTCCCCGATATTCTGGGAATTTATAATCATTCATACAGTAAAATTTTGGAATTGTATGGCCATGATAATATAATGGCCATACAATAATATGACCATGATAATTTAATGATATATATATACACCATGGCCATATTAATTTAATATATTTATGCTTATGTATTTTTTATTATTTGTGTAATACATATTAAAATAATTTATGCTTAGTTGTTATGTATTTATTAATTTTGAATATGATGGCAGGTTAGCAAAATTTTTAAGGCTCTTGCATTTTTATCTTCATAAATTTTGAAAATTTATTAAAAATTAATTTTTTTTTTTTTTTTTTTTTTTTTTTTTTAAGTATTTATTCACTTCTGATCATAATATAATACAACATTTGTCTATTTAAGATACAAATTATACCTGTTAATGTAAATTTGTTATTTTTAATAGACTTTTTAACGAATTTAAAATATATATTTATCTTATTCAATAAGCTTAAGAGATTTTCAGATGGTATTTAGTTTTCTACAGAACATTATAGTTTTTAATAGTCTACCAATTTCTGGACTTGAAATTTGTTTGGTAATGTACTCAAAGTGAAGTAAATGTTTCATTATAAATATTTTAATTTAATGTCCCAATTTTCTTGTCATGGAAAACGTAGAATGTGATCTATCCGTAAACATTAACTGCATTCAATTATGTGTAAACACAAGGAAAGCTCTCATCCGAAACAAGGAAATTAGGAGTTGGTGCAAATGAAAAAATGTTTAAATTTGAGGAAAATTTGTAAGATGTCATAAGAATTTTCCGCGAAAAATTTATTTCAAATAGATTTAGATTGAGCATGACAGTCAGTCTGTCATTCAATTTGTTTTCGAAAAATAAACCGGAAAAATGAGGCTAATTGTATAAAATTGCTCTTGCCTTCCTACGTTCAATCTTTAATTTTTTATTGCAGTTTTTAATGCATTTAATTACAAAGTATTTCTTTGTCTGATTTAGGGTTGCTAAAATCATTACTTTATTAATCAGAATTATTAAATGATTTAAATACCTATCGAAGACATATTAATTGGCCAAATAATTTTATTTACATGCCAGTTAAATAATATATAATACAATTAAAATAAATTTATATTGTATTCAAAATATGCAGGTTAAAATTGAAATAGCAGATTGAGATGTTTTAGTAATGAATTAATCAGTGATTAAAAGTCATCGGAAAAACTTAATATTTTAATAATCGATAATTTTCTGAATTTCTCAGGATGAAATATTTGCTTCTGAAGGATATGTTAAAAAATAATAAAGTATTCTTATAAAACATCCTCATATAATGTACTTTTTATTGAAAATTAAAGTTTACTATGTATGTTAAATTGGAATTAGCAAATTGAGATGTTATAGTAATGAATTAATCGGCGATTAAAAGTCATCGGAAAAATTTTATATTCCAGTAATCGATAATTTTCTGAATTTTCAGGATTAAATATTTGCTTCTCTAAGATATGTTAAAAAAATAATAATAAAGAAAATATTCTTATAAAACATCCTCATGAAATGTACTTTTTAGAAATGAATATCACCCTGTAATAATTTTGTTTTTGAATCTATTTTATTAATTTTACATAAAATTTTTTTACATAAAAATATCTAGATCTTTTATAATAAAATAAATAGGGGAAATACTTTTCCAGACGTTTTCTAAGTGAAGATTGGATTATTTTCAGTACAATAAGCTTGAAAACTAATTGACATTGCCTGAACATTTTGTTGTGATTAAAAGTATAATTTGGCTGAATGTTTTTTAATAAAAAAAAACCAGCCGAAACTTTAGCATTTACTGTAATACCCATCGAGATATAGCGCCAAATCTGGCGAGCAGTGTGTGGTAATAGGTGAATCCACAACCTTTAAGAAAGACAACGCCGAAAGTAGCCGACTAGTTGCAACAGTGGCGACCGATGTCTTTTTCCTTCCAGCTAACAGGCACAATGTTAGTTTCGGTTAATAAGCCTTAATCAGCAAGGCAAATCTCTCTTTTTATTGACAATGTCGTGGAAGAAGAACCAATTGATTTTTTACGACCCGCGAAAAATTCTATCGGAGGTCCTCTCCCCCCCTTTTTCGTTGTCTCCAGCGCAACAACGGTTAATCAGGGAATGAAATCTGGAGCTTCTTTGTTGCACGATATTGCTCGAACATCCGTTCGCTTTTCTATTTTGGTTATAATGTTCTGGAACTTTTTTTTTTTTTTTTTGTCCTCATCTCTTTAAATGAACGGATATTTCTATAGGAAGATGAGTATAATGCATTGCTCTTGAAAACTGTGCTGGGATCTTTTCGCTTTTTGGGATTGTAATAGGAAGGGTTTTTTGTAGTTGCACAATTGATGGCATTATCAATGTATCGATGCAAAAACTAAACGATGTTTCTTTCGTAAAAGTTAAGGCATAGTTTTTAGTTTTTTAAGTGGGAGGAGGTCAACAAAAAGTAATTCCATCGAATATTTCAGTTAATATAAATTATTTCAGTTTATAAATAAAAATTTTTAAAATCTATATGAAAAGGTAGAGAGAATTTTTTAGAGATTTAACAGACATTAATGCCAAATTTCTGGATGTAATCTAATTTTTATATATATATATATATATATATTTGCTAATTTAATGCTATGGGACCTGATGGCCGAGTGGCTAGCGCTCTGGTGCTCGATGCCTACAAGTTTCGGGTTCGAGTGCCGGTGGTGTTTGCAGTGGTTCGGAATCCACTTTAAACCGTAGGTCCTGGTCTATTATGACTATACGACATTGGGCGTAGGACTAACAACCCTACCTCGTAAAAAAAGTCTCCTGTCTCAAAATCTGTCAATAGCCAGACGGCCTTGGCCCACCATAGGGTTGTTGAATAGAAGTATTTAATGCTATAATTTGCCTAAATCTTTGCTATTTTTGGATCTATTGTTATTCTAGACTTTTTATCATAAATCATGAACATTAAAAAGAAATAACATTAATGACAATTATTTCCTAATTTTTAATTGCATTAAACATTGATTTAAAAAATAATGTAATGAACAGTTAATCCTTAATTCCATCTTTAACAAATTTTTTTATTAAAATTAGGAAATAGATCATATACTTTTTTATATAATACTATTTCGGTGAAAATTTTTTTCATTTTTCTTAGATTTATTCATTTTTAAAATTAATATAAAAATTATTTTTGTAGTTGAAAGTATTTTCAAAATTGAATGTAATATTAAAGGAAAATCAATTTAAAATTGTAAACAAATAAAATATATATATATATTTTTGAAATAAATTTATTTTTAGCAGTACAACTTGCGATACATATTTTCTCCAAAGACAGATTTGCAAAAAGTAATATTTGATAGTTTAAAGAACTGAAAGAAAAAAATCGCATTAATTTGTATTCTGCCCTCAATTCTTAACATCAGCTTTTTCTTCTGACCCATTCTGTGCGCGTCTGACCCCACAGCGTTTAGCTCACTGCTCAACGAAACCTCTTCAAATTAACCTGCTATTCTGTCGATGGATGAAGAATTATGCTTATAACCTTTCGCAGAAAGACAATGAAGAATTCGAAAAAGAGGTTAAAAAGATGGGAAATTAATATTCAAATTCCTTTCCGTGACGCATTCAACCTTAAAATAATAATAAAGTACATATGTACTACATTATCAGGTACAAACAGCCATTTTTTAGTATATATATATTTTTAATCATACGAGATACTAACTTTTAGGGCGTCCTATTTAACAAAGGATTCTATTTTTTATAAATTTAATCTTTTCTTTCCCTGAAAATTTGCTGCAAAATGAAAGAAATGGTGGTTATAATGTTCAAAAATATAATTTTTTTTTACATTAATCTTCTATACTGAAAGCGAAGTAGTCCATTGCAATGCTCTCAAATTAAGTATGATTGGCTAAGAATTCGATTTCTGTTGTCCTATATGTGCATTTCTGTCCCTATATCAGTATTTCAGTCACTTTAAAAAACGAGTAAACTCTGGGAAGATTGGGTGTAGGATGCTTGGTTGGAGTTCTTTGGATTTTCTCCCATACCACAAAAATGCCAGGTAATTAACCTGAAAATCCTCGCGATTTGCATTACTTTCCTTTTCTGATTATAAAATGAGGTGGACACATCAACATGGTGTTTCCTTATAGTTATTGGAAGGAAACACCATGTTGGTTTGACCATGGCAAGCCAGTCTTCATGGAAAATTGTCTATACAAATACCTCAGCGTTATAAAACATATATATGTTTATAGTATTCATTTTATTCAAGAGGTAAACTGTATGCAGTATGAAATTTCTTTATTCTAGCTTGAGTAATATACAGGCACTTTCTTTAGTTTTCTTTGTCCATATTTATGAAATATAAACTCTAAATAATCCTTATTTTTTTTGTGATCTTATATTACATTTTCTGCATTTAAGTTAATGAGGAGTCATGTGTAAGATTTTGCGAAAAGATGTGTTTTTAGCGATTTTACTTTTTCATGAAATATGTTTCTTTCAAAAAATAAACTATAAAGCAGATAAAATCAGTACTATAAATATATATATATATAATCTAATTAAACTTCTATTTTCTTAATGAAGGCATATTACATTTAAGGAAATTCAAAACATCCTACATTGCACTAAATCGAATATTAATAGTTCATGGTCTCTGATCATTATACGCTTTTCGATACTTATTTCTTTATAGAAATCAAATTTCTATTATTATTTTGTAAAATCTAAAGCTAAGAAAGCAGTGGCTTAAGATGAAAAGTATGTTTCCTTTTGCAAATATTCAACATAAATATATTTTTTTTTCACTACGAATAATTCGTTTTAAGAATTTTTAAAGTATAAGTAAAGTATTTAAATTTAATTTCTGCAATTAATAATTTAGTATTAGTTGTTTAAAGAACAGGTAAAATAAATATAAATAACTTAAGTTCTAAAATAACAAAAGTTCGGTGCAGCTCTTTATTACCGGTTGGGGGATTATACCAAAATTCGAAGCAATGTTATTCGCATGCGATAAATTTAAATTTTTCTGCATATAAATTCATATAACTATTGAAAGTCAAATATTGTTTTATAAATAGATTGTTCTATAAATAGAAGCGATGTATTCCTCCTTTCTTATTAAAACAATGATTTATCTAAAAAAAAGTTAGTTAAAAATATATCACAATAGAGAATAAGGTTCGAAAATGAATAGTTAACTGATAAATATATTTATATTGTCATTATTTATTTTATGTATTCCTTCTTCTTATAGGGTGCAAGCAAAGGCTTTGTTAGCGAACCCTTATTTTATGATTAATTTATTATTTTTATTACATTATTTTATTTATTAGATTTATTATTACGTTAATTTATTGGTTATATTTTATTATTTTTGTTATTCTTAAATGTTTTAGGGATGTTAATATGTAAATTTCATTATATTGATTTTTATATTGTCCTAAACGTTTCCAATAGTTCCATTAAATTTTATAATCACTCTTAATAACAAATTTGAATCAATTAATTTCTTTTTCTACCATAATATATTTATACAAATATTCTTTAATTTAATTTTTATCATAATTGTTTATTGATATGCATAAGATAACAAATTGTTGAATTTCGATGTTAATTGTAATAGCCATTTTGTTTTGCCTATAGAATTTTTTTTTTTTTTTTAAACTTGCTATACAGTACAATATTCCAAGGAAAATGACTTTCATTTCCTACTGTTCTGTCAACAGCCCATGAAGAACTTAATTCCATCGTATACTCTGACTAGATAAAGACATTTTTTTTTTTTTATATATATGTAATTTATTTTTTTTGATTATTCCAGTCGAATCTCCTTTTTTTCCGGTTCATTCCATTTCTTTTCAAATCAATATTTCTACAAAAAATGATAAAAATAAATAGCAATAATGATAATGACGATGATAGATATTTAAATAAAAAGAAATAAATAAAAGATATAATAAATGCGATTCGAGTTTTTATGCCATTAAAAACTCAAAACTCCACAAATTGAAAACGTTTTCAATGTACGAAAACATTTCCTTCTCTCCTTTCATTATCATTATCCTGTGTGTGTGCGTACGGCTTTTGATAATTGTTCGATTTCAAAAGTGGCTCACCTAGCAGTTCAACTAATAATAATAATAAACCAAAACGAACTTCTATTTAAAAAAGAATGGGCTTGTTTCAGTTCGTGGATATGATACGACACAAAAAAGCTTCGGATAAAAAGAAGAAAAAAAAAATCCCAATAAAAAGAATCAAACAAGAAGAAAACAGAGAGAGAGAAAAAAAAGGGCCACTGGAAACTATTATTTTTGATTTTGATCTTCGTTTTAAGTATTGAGATAAAGGCCACATTATTCACTATCCATTTACCCCGTATTCGATCAAAAGTACATCTACAACAGAGCGTATAATACGCGAACACATACACATGCCTTCGTTATTTCATTTCCAAAACAAATGGTTCGGATTTAATGAGTGACTATTATCCCCGTGTTTAAAAAGGCGACCAACCTCTCCCTCCCTCCCTTGCCATGCTTAAAGCACTTGTATGGTGCCTCAGTGAAATGACTTGCTTAGTCCGGAATATTGCATTAAATTCCCGCTACGCAATGATGACGCTTTGATTGGGGGATTTTTGTACTGCTCGGGTTCTTGAAAATCGATAGTGTTTTTGCTACAAAAGAAAGTTGGGTTTGATGTGTGCATGGATTTCAAAAGTTTTTAAAGTGGAAAAAAAAATTAGAAATGCTAATTTTTTTTCTTTGTGTATGTTTAAAATACTTTAAATTTTTTTCAATAATTAATAACTGATCAAAATCAAATATTTTTTGTTATTGAACATCAGTAGGCCTCATGTTACATTTACTATGTATACGAACAATCCACTGATGGGCGATGGAGGAACAGTATTTACTTAATGGTAGGAATTTTTAGGGGTAATTGCCTGCATTTTTAAGTGCCGAACAATATAAAACAAATGCATTAATAACTAATTTGAGTAAATAAAAAGAGTGATGGAAAGTTAATAAACTGTTATAAGGATACGCCAGGGATAATGAATAGCGCTTTGGGTTTCGGTAGCGAAAGCTCCTTTGTTTATGTTAGAGATAGTAGTCTCAATAGTTCTATAGACTATAAAGTCCTATTACGGATCTTGGGAAAAAGGGAGAAGGATATGAATTTCCCAAATGATATACAGAAGAGGGAAATCCTTTGTTTGGTGGCAAAATTCAGGTGCAAGGTAGATAGCCTCCGTATTTGCATTCTGAGTAAAGCAAAATCTGCTTTATATCTGTCTTTCCAGTGCAGCTTTAACTCGGGGCAATGTGACTGTATTTGCAAATAATAATGATTTGCTACCTTGACATGTTTACTTACACAAAATTTTATTGTTATCGTTACTATAATGTTTAATCATAAATTTTAAAACTATCAAATTTATTATATTGCGATTTATCCATTGTATGTGGAAACTGTATTATATGAGAAAGTTGGTACATTTTTTCAAACGAAAAAAAAATAATAATAATAAAAAATCATAACGAAATAGACTTATCCAAATTTTATATGTAGAATAAAACACTCTAAATTAATATTAAATAATCTTGCTTGTGTATATTGCCTCTTTTGTCAGTAAACAGCGATGTATTATTAATATACACAACTTTTATTTGAACATTATTATAAAGATATGGACGATAGATATGTTAATTAATAAATAATTATAGTTTTTTTTTTTTTTTTAAAGTAATCTGTGATAGAAAGGGACTTTATAAATCTATTGAATAATTTTGTTTTATTTGGTTAGGTTACGGTAAAAAAAAGCTTTTTTTTTTTAAATACCGATTGTAAAGAAAAATTTTTACCAAAAAGAGAAAATAATAAAATATTTTGAACAATTTTGTTGTTTTTGCGACCAATTGTATAAATTATTGGAAACTTTTAATGTACCTATTCAGAAACTAGTTGATTTATTAGTCTGAAAGTAATTGATTGTCTGAATAAATTATATCGTTATTAATTATCTTCCTGTTAATGATAAAATCAATTCATGCCTATCATGCAATTACAGAGAGTTTCATTAAAGTTCAAGACATAACAAAGTCTTTCTTCAAATAATTTGAATGCATCATCGGAAATAAATTAGATCTGCCGTTAACTAAATCAGTAAAATGATTGTTCTGAACATTTATCATTAAAAAAAAATTACAAATCTAAATATTGTTTTCCAAAAGAAATATTTAAATTATTTCTTCAAGTGCAAAGTCTTTCTGTGTTTGGAAAATTTGACTTTGCAATTTTGAAAATTTCTTGTTTCTGTTACAAAAATTTTTTATCCACTTTTCGAAAATACATTTTTCAAAAATGAAATATAAATATGTTTAAAATATATATTAATCAGAGATGGTATTAAAATATATATTAAATGTACGATGGGATTTCTAGAAAATTTTTTAGATTGCAATTTTGCTGGCAAGATGGGGAAAAGTAGTTTAATTTGTACAGTTTTAGAAAATCTGACATTTTCAAAAAAAATTTTTCCATCTAAACTATAATTGCTCTTATATTTCATATTTATTTAAAATTTAATTTTGATTTAATAAGAAGGTAAAGTTTCAATTGTGAACATAAGCAAAACTTTTAAGTATTTCTTAGAAAACTAGTTGTTGTTTTACTTGTACTAATAAATTCAGAAATCAAACCATTTGTTTTATTAAATACTCGATTGAAAAAGAAAAACTAATATCTAAATGCTCTTCAAAAACATTGGCATATATCTGTTACACAATCTATTTTTATCTAATCGTATGGATTTTTCTATTGAAGAAGTTTAGAAGGCATATCATGGCCAGTGCACGCGCCCTACGTTTTTCAATATTATCTATAATGAGCGGTTCTTAAAACAGTTATCGTATTTTGTGTCAATCGTCTTGTAAGGACTCTAAAGAGATTATTACTGCATTTGTAAATCCGACAATCACCGAGCCCCCTAGCTAATACGTGATCTGTTTCCGAAGCGAACTTGGCTGGCTTTTTTTTCTTTCTCTGAAGTCTACCAGCAACATCATGTCTTCTGCTATTATCTTAAAACCCATGATGTAGATAGGCACGCATCGTGTATTGCTGGATTGGAAAAGTGCTTCAGGTAGCAATAGGGCGATTGTTAACTTGTTGGTTATCTGTATTTTCTCACTTTCTAACGTTAATTTTTAAAGCATTGTTTGCTTTTTTATCCGGAACAAATTACACGGACAATATATCATTGTTAAGCAAAAACAGGAAGAGTATGTGACTGATTTGCTAAAAGATTTATTTTTTATTCTTACAGAGGCCTTATAAAAACCAATCATTTATCCATCATAATCATTCTATCATTTACTAATAACAGACTTTAGAGATTTGTTCTTCAAATATAGATCTCAACATAAAGTAGTTTAACTGTACATCCACAGTTAGGAAAGAAAATATAATTCTATTAATTATACTATAGATATAATTTTTATGAAGTTGATTAAATTATTTTTTAGAAATTTTATAAATAATACTAATAACCTTGTAAGTTTTTTTTTTATATCAGCAATTTTTAATATAGGGGTGTTTTTTTAAACACTGATGTATTTCGTGGAAATTTTTTGTTTAATTCGTTCTAATTCTCTAAGAATTATCTATGCGGAAATAATACACTCATCATATAACATGCGGCCTGTTGGCAAAGTGGCTAGGCTCTGGCCTTTTGTACCTCAGGCTTGGTTTTGAATACTATCGGTGGCATGAATGTTTGTTAGTGGTTCGAATCCAAGTTAAACCGTAGGTCCCCTGTCTAATTAGCCTAAAGTGTGCACAAATTGTCAGTAGAGCGACAAACCAACCATGATATATGAGCTCTTATTTTACTTTATAAATATCTGTTATTCAAGCAATTTATTATCATTGTAGATTTTTAAGAAAATATCCTCTCATGGTGGAATGACAATTGACAGTTATTAATCCCATCAAATTATTTGCATTCGACAAAACTAATTTTAAAAAAAATAGAAATTTTTGATGAATGCGACAAATTGATTATGCGTTTTTGTAAACAAATGATTTGTTGTCATGCCACTGCCTCAAATGAATGTTTCATTGAAATGATACTATTATCATGGCTTAACGCTACACCTGGTTGAACTGTTGTGGCAATTGCTGGTGCCGTAAACAGATTTTTGCTCCTGGGCGTTGTCTGTGCAAAAGCGAAGATACCGAAGGAATATAAATAAATAATGAGGCATTTATTATGGGACTGCTTCCAGAGTGTGGTTTGTGTGGTTAGGGGGAACAATTGGGCGAACTGGGCACGGGATTTCCTTGTGCTAGTAGACACGGTTCACCGGCCTTGCATTGTGCGAAAGATGACGAGACACAATGTTGACAGTTTATTTCGATGATTGTTTTTTTTGTTTCATCGTCACCTTACACGCGATGTGCTTTTTTTTTTTTTTTTTTTTTTTCTTATCAGGTTTGTGGTCCGGCTCGATGCTCTGCGTGTTTACGTGTTGCTTTTTGGATCGACACTTGCGAGTGATTTTTTTTCCTTTCTTGTAGAGAGATCTGCTTCTTTCTGTGTTCTCTCTTCTAATAAGTGAAAAATAATATTTCCAATAAGATGATTAATAATGATGGATCATCATCAAAATATCATCATTTTCCTTTTCGATTTTAAAAAGATTATAATTATTCAAAGTGGGATAACAGCATGTGACTCTATACATGTCTATATAATCACAAGCCTCGTGTTATAATTTTGTAGTACACAAGAAGATGAATCCACGTTATAAGTAAATACTGTGAACAGGGTCCTTGTGGTCCTAAATTTACAAATTAACCATTCCGAAAGTTTGTGATACCTATTTCGAAAATTTCATTTTATCATGCCAAAATTTGCAAGCTACCCCTTCCGAGAATTATAAGGTAGTTATTCCGAAAATTTTATTTTATCATTCGAAATTTCCGTTATACATTTCAAAAATGTATACATCTTTTTCATAATTGTTTAATTCATTTATTGAAATTAATTTTTTTTAGGTAGTAATTATATATTTAGGCCATATGACACTTTCTTTCAAATTGTATGTTGTAATTTTGCATTGTGCAGGGGAGATGTCTAAATTACTTCATGCATAAATTCTGTAAATGCCTGCTGTAATTTAAAAATTTCAACATGTCATTAAAATACGAGGACATTGACATTATAGTAAAAAAGATGATTTAGTCAGAATTATTCAGATATTGTAATTTCAATTCAATATTTTAATTTTAGTATAAATGTGAACATCTGAGCAATTAATATTGTTATTTTGTATCAATTATTTCTTCTTAATTATTCGTAATGCTAGAAAAGAATTCTGAAACTATGCATAATATTAAGCAGTCACGTGAATTTTTTTAGAGTTCAATTTATATTTACCCAAACCATAGTACCTGGGTGTAAATATATTGTTTTAATATTAGGTTTTGGCATCCACACACATAAAAAAAAAAAATAATAAATAAATGAAGAAGCAAAAAAGAAGAAGAAAAACCTGCAATTTTTAAATTTTTTATTTTTTTTTTTTTTTTAAAGTTTTTAACAGTGTGTGCAATATTTTTCTCAATTCAATTTTGTTGAAGTAATTATTTATTTAAGTTTTTCATCATAGTTTTTTGACAGCTTTTAAGAGTAAATATTAATTAAAATATTGAAATAAAATTTTTTACCTATGCTAATAAATTCAAGAGTTTTGCATGCTTATATTATTACACTGAATTTATATTTTGAATTGTAAATTAATTGATAAGTATTTAAAAATTGTTAAATTAGTGTTAATAAAATTTTAACGCAAATTTTTCACTATATCATCATTATACGATTGATATATAAACATTAAAAATAAATAGTTTAATCAAATAGCATTTTTAATCTAAATTATTTAAAAATATAAATTAATATTAAAGTGAATTACGTCTCCAATCAAATTTTTTAGCTATACAAACATTCATAACTATTAAAAATTATAAACAGATCAAATAAATTTTGTTTTTACATACTAATTGCATACTATTTATTATTTTTAGTACTCCAATTTTACAATACACATTAAAAACACAATACAATACACATTAAAATAAAATATTTTAGATTTTTAAATAATTTAAATTAAATGCTATTAATATTAAATTGGATTATGTCTCAATCCAAATTTTTTACTGTACAAAAATTGTAGTCAAATTGTAGATCAAATGAAAAAAAAAATTTTTTTTTACATACTAATTGCTCACTACATATTTATTTATTTTTTTTCAGTACTCTAATTTATCGTTAAAATGAGAAGAAGGGTAAAAAAAAAAAAAAAAAATAATAAATAAATAATAATGTGATGTCTCATCGCAAGCTCTCTTTCGCCGTATTCATCATCCCTATCTTAACTGATATTTAATCGAGCAGAACAGGGCGATTTTATTAACGTAACAATCTCTCTAATTTAGACCGATAAAACAGTACAGAAAAGGCGATTTCGTGCCTTTTTTTTTTTCTCCTTCCCTCCTTCCTTTCTCCTCCCAACCTCCCACACAACTCATCTCGCGTCTTTTTTTTATAAACGTCATTGAGCGGGGGAGGGCAGATTGAAAAAAAAAAGAAAAAAAAGAGTAAATAAAGAAAAGAGAAAAAAAAAAAAGAATATAGAATTGTAATTGAGTGAAGTCGAGCCCTCGTTTATTTAACACGAGATTTTTCGCTATTAACCTTTTTAGCCACATTACCGACATTTCGTGCTTAGACATTGATTTTTATCGCGCGAAAATACTGGAGGGGTTGGGCGTGGGTGTGTGTTAGAGAGAATTAAAATAACGATGTCATCCTCACCCCCTCACCCCACCCTCTTTTCCTTTTTCCCGAGCTCGGAAGATGTAGGGAGGGAGGAGGGAGAAAAAAAACCGAGGAGAATTAAAAAAAAAAAATAAAGTGAAAGTGGTGGATAAAAAAAAAAAAAAATAAAGAGGGGAATTGAGATATTTTTCTTTTTGCTTTAAACGTAAATTACCGCAGTTCGAACGACAAACCAAAGCAGTTACGAATTCAATACGCAGTACATTATGAATCGTTGATTTTGCTAATCGGTTTATTTAGAGACTTTGAATTTTCTCCCTACTTTTTACTTTTTCTCCTTGCACTTTTCTTTCTTTTTTTTAATACTTTTTTTTTTTTTATTCGCCTTCAAGCGTTTCGTAATCTTCGTTTTGTTGTTTAAAAAGATCACTCGTGTGTCCCGTAAGAAGCATTTTTTGGTTATTTTTATTAGACACGCCTGACTTTGATATTCGCCGACATCGCAGACGATTTTTAACGACTGATTTGATTTTAACCTTTTGTTCGAATGTTCTGTTATTTTTTTAATTCTTACTGAAGTATTTTAAAAGCGAAGTTGTAGTATTTTCTTTTCTATCAAACGCACATCTAACTGTGGAAAGTGAAACGTTCTTAAATTGCCTTTGATTAATGATCAGAATTATATGCAAAGTTGGAACT